>WOGN01009868.1:0-10644 GCA_015342105.1 Leptinotarsa texana | reverse complement strand
ATATATATATGACTAACAGCGAGTACAGGGACATTTTGTACATTTGAGAAAATATTTATACCGAAGTTTATATAGGTTATTTTTGTGATATATGAGTTCACTTAAGAGATGCTACTTACAAAATGGATATACTCATGTCCGTCTTTTTTATACATCAATTTTTGTATAAACCGTATAATACCAGGACTTCCTTCAAAATTGTCTACGAAAAATAGATTACGATATAAGATGCAGATGGCATGTTGTACTGTTGGGAATCATTGATACTTTTTTGAATGAAAATTAACATCAATGATTCAATATTTCTACTCATTTACTCATTTTGAAGTGTTTTGACGTTGGTCAAATGGACTTGGGAAAAAATTAATAGTTTTTAATATTTCCCTGAATTCATATTTGCAATCAATTTCTTCGATGCACATGAAGGAAATTGAGAAATCTTCCTTTGGTTAATCAATAACAGAGGTCAAGTACGAGGAACGAACAGTAGACAATTCGTACCAGTTACGGAACCCTTACTTCAATTTATATTCCGTATTTCTCTTCGTTGTTTTCGTTTTTACTCTAATTACATCTTGAGTTCTACATCGAATCAAATTTCATTTCATACACGATTAGAGACATGTTTTCCTACTAGACAAAATGGTTAAGACTTTCGCGGTCGAGGTTTTCAGTATCACTACTTCTATTCGGGTTTGCAGGCCTACGTTTTTTGAAGATTCTTTCTGACGGTCCGCTGGCGCGAATGGATAGCTTCTTCAGAGAGTCATACATCTTGATTTTTACTGCAATGACTGGGTATTCCGAGTGCGTAGAGCATATTCATATGGATTCAAGTAGTTTGGATTCCTATTTATTGTACCTGGAGTCAGTCAATTTTATATGACAAACAGCGAGTACAGGGACAATCCGTACATTTGAAAAAAAATTATACCAAAGTGTATATAGGTTTTTTTTGTGATATATGAGTTCACTTAACAGATGCTATTTACAAAATGGATATATCTCCGTCTTTTTTATATATCAAATTTTTGTATAAACCGTATAATACCAGGACTTCCTTTCAAATTGTCTATGAAAAATAGATTACGACATAAGATGCAGATGGACTGTTGTACGGTTGAGGATCACTGATACTTTTTAAAATGAAAAGTAACATTCATGATCCAATATTTCTACCTATTTACTTATTTTGATGTGTTTTGACGTTTGTCAAATGGACTTGCTGGGAAAAATTAATAGTTTTTAATATTTCCCTGAATTAATATTTTTGATCAATTTCTTCAATGCACTATGAGAAATATGTAGAACATTGAAAAATCTTCCTTTAGTTAATCAATAACATAGGTTACGTACGAGGAACGAACACTAGACAATTCGTACCACCTACGGAATCCTTACTTCAATTTATATTCCGTGTTTCTCTTTGTTGTTTTCGGTTTTACTCTAATTACATCTTGAGTTCTATATCGGGTCAAATTTCATTTCATACAAGATTAGAGACATGTTTTCCCTACTAGACAAAATGATTAATACTTTCGCGGCCGAGATTTTCGGATTTGAAGGCCAACGTGTTTGTAAGATTCTTCCTCACGTTCCGCTGGCGCGAATAAATAGCTTCTTCAGAGACTCATACATCTTGATTTTGACTCCAATGCCTAGGTATTTCGAGTGCGTAGAGTATATTCATATGGATTGAAGTAGTTTGGATTGCTATTTACTGTACCTGAAATCAGTAAATTTTCATTAACATTCGTTTTACCTAGCGTCACGATGTTTGCTATTCTTGAACTTCTTAGAATGGGATTCCATATTCGGTTGAGGATCACATCTTCTTCTTTTCTGTTGAAATTATCCGTATGTTAGTGGGATCTCTATACTAGTTGGTTCTGGTATTTCTGGTTGGGGATAATGAGTTTCAAATTTTCAAATATAGTTCTGTGGTTTCCCTCATTGAGTGCATGTGCCTCTATAGCCGACTTGCCCGTTTGACTTATTCTACAGTTTCTTCCATGCTCTTTCAGCCTTGTACCCAATATTTAGGTGGTACCGATTTATACCTTCCCACAAGTGCACGGTATGAGATATACTGCTGATAGTGGGTATATTTTGTCTTTAGCCGACTTAAGATTCAGTTGTATCTTCTTGGTGAGTTTGAAAATCGTTTTGTTGTCGGGTCTCCCCAAGAGTTTTCCAATTCTGTCTGTGATATTGAAGATATTTGAAAATTACTTTTAAAAAATCCTCGAGGAGCTGTTGTTTAAGATCTTTATTATAAATATATCTGTCTCCACCTTCTACTGGTACAGAATCGCAGTAGGTAATTATATTGGGGAACTGATCCTTATTCATTGAAATCATCGATTTGAACTCTCCATCTGTGAAACTCTCTCGATCGTGGTAATCCCATTGTGGCATGTTCTTCACATTCCTAAGTTCTTGCATTTTTTTCATTCTACATGGTCGAAAATGAAGCTACATCCCAGGAAGAATTAGTCTCGGGAAAAATCGTTCTACTCCAAGGAATGTATGCAAGACCTAGCATTATCTCTGATATAATAAATGTTTTTCAAAACACAAACTGGGCACTTCAGAGTTAACCGATTGAGTTTTGCATTACACACTACGCACGATTCTCTCGAAGTTTGTTTGAAAATATTCAGCTTGAGAAACGTCCAGTCGTCTTCCAAAGCAGTTATCTCTTACATTACTGCCCTATTACAATTCAGGCACAGTCTTGTGAAGTTGTCAATGGGAATATCTTGTAGTTCCGATTCTTGCCTTTGTTGAATAGCAATCTTCTGTTTTTCTTCATCATTAACCCCATTTAATTTTGCCATTTGTTGTATATGGAAAATATTGTTGCATATGAAACAATGTCTTTGATTTTGAATAAAAGCCATCAAAGAGGTATTAAATATCAAATAAACAGGCAAAAGATTTAAACTTCAGAAAAATCTTTAATTTACCATGTATACATGTATACAATGTATGTACGTACTCTTGTAGTACAGACATTACTAATGATATGTCATCATGACAATATGAGGTCTCATATGACAGTTACTCTTGCAAACAGCCGATTCACGAGAAAGGCTGCTCGCGGCTCACAGCCAGTGAGATCAAATGTCTGCAACTCAAATCAGGCAGAGTTTTAAAACTTTTTTGTAAAGGTTGTGAAATGAGTATGCAACAAATACCAGCCATCATAGAAACCCTTCAGGCTTTGAGCGAGATTGAAGAACTAAAACTTTCCCAATTCAGCAAACCGACCACTGCTCAACACAATGAGAACTTCTCAATGAATGAAATAATAGCTGAAGTATCTGAAAGAAAAATCCGCAAAAAGAATGTCATGATATTTGGGCTACCAGAATCTGAAGGAAATGGAAATGAGGATAATAAAAATACAAAATACATGAAAACAATATACCAAAATGGCACTGAAAATAATTTTAGACTGTATCGACCGATAAAGAAAATATTCAATACACAGAAAGAAGCTGACCAAATTATCCGAAACACGAAAATATTAAAGCAACATGCCAGTTTCAATGACATTGTTGTGACAACTGATAAAACGTCCCTTCAAATGAAGCAGTATAAAAATCTGAAAAACCAACTAACTGAACGTACGCAAAATGGCGAATCGAACCTAAGAATAAAATGTGTGAATGGAGAACCCAAAATAACAAAAAACCCTTAGATTTATCCAAACAAAATTTTCGTGGACTAAACAACGAAACCCAGGAATTCTTTACCTCAGCAGCCTCTAAATAATTTTGGGAGTGCGGAGTGACTGCTCGGCTGCAGAAATCGATCTTTCATCATATCGTGACAATTTCGCTAGCATTGACTTCGTTGGCTGTAAAATAATTTTTGAACATAATCTTCTCTATAATTTTGTAACTTACATCCCACCCCAATCAAAATCTATTGGAAACACTAGAGAGACTTGAATGCATCTATGAAAATAATATATTGATATTGGGTTATTTCAATCAACCAAACTTTGTAAATCGAGCGGATATAGTGCATATTAACAACATTAACTTGATTAACTTACAGCAGTTAATGAGTTTTACGAATTTAAACAGTTTAATTCTATAGTGAACATATCTGAGCGTTTATTAGAGTTGGTTTTTTCAATATAGAATACCGTATCACCCGTGACCAGCTATCAATGATTTTCGATGATTACCATCATCTCCCTCTTCGAATATCACTGGAATTTCCACAAACATCAATAATTCAATATGGGTTGTCAGTTACAATTTTAAAATAGCTAATTTTTCCCTCCTATACTCTCATCTTCTCAATATGAATCGGGACTTCCTGGAAACATATTCCAATGTCAATGAAGCTGTGTCCAAATTCTACAAAATAACTCAATTCATTCTTGACCTATACGTACCAATAATTCCAAATTTTGTTAGAAAATACCCACTTTGGTTTAGTAAAGAGACAATAAAATAAATCAAAGTAAAGAATAGAATCTTCAAAAACTGAAAACATCTAACTCAAATGAATCAAGAGAACAATTTCTGGGACTGAGAACATCTATTAAAACAAATATAAAAAATCCTACAGACAATATATATCAAATCTGATCCCTCAGAGTTCTGGTCATTTATTTAAAGTGAAAAAGGAATATTTAGGATTTCTGGAATACTTTATGTGGATGACGTAGAATGTTAGTAATCTAAGTAATCTAAATTCATTTGCAGATTACTTTAGCAGTGTTTATCCCAATTGATAATAACACTATGGATGATGATATACTTCCCTCGAACACACCAACAATATCACTTGAGAAATTGAGTGAAGACGAAGTCAAGACTGCTCTGAAGAAAACTTAAATGTTAACATACCTGTGGCTATGATGACATTCCTAGCTTTTTTGTAAAAAAAATATTCTTATGTGTTTGCAAAACCAATACATAACAGAGCATCAAACACATGTATATTTCCCGGTGTTTGGAAAACCTCAACAGTATGTCAAATATTCAAATTTGGAGCTTAAATCAAATAAGAAACTATCGTCCCATCACATTATTATCGAACTTTGCGAAGACTTTTAAAATCTCAATCTATAATCAGGTACTTCTGAATGTAAAATATAAAATATCACTTGAGCAACACGGCTTCATATTTAAGAGATCAACCATCACCAATTTCATGTGCTTCACACAAATTATTAGCAATGCTATAGATAATCAGTCTCAAGTCGATACCATATGCACAGGCCTTTGACAAATCATAAATCACAATTTTTAGCCCCTTTTCTCTTTTAATCATTTGCGAATGACATTGCCGATAATATAACAAGTATCATTTTTTTATTTGCTGATGATTTGAAAGTATTTAGAGTCATTGAATCTCAAAGTGACTATAAACTACTCCAAAATTATATTGACTGTCATTGCATTTCAATGTCATTGCATTTCAATTGCAATGTCATTACATTTCTGTATATTTCTAGACTTTGAGAATCAAACCAGTGGAATACACTTACTCCATAAATATTTTTTTATGGATCGGGTGATATAACAGAAGATCTCTTCTCTCATTATCAAAACTGCATAGCAGCGAAAAAAATGCTTGGCATGATTTTCAGAATCTGCAAAGATTTTAAAAATGAAGATATTCTCATTGCTCTCTTCACCTCATATGTGAGAAAACGTTTAGAATATGGCTGGATGATTTGGTCTCCTGTTTACTTAAATCATATTCATATACTCGAATCAATTCAACGGAAATTCATGAAGTATATTATATATAGAATTGATGGAATTTATACAGAGCAAGGTTCAGATAATAACTTACTATTAAACAAATTTTCGCTATTATCTTTGAAGAATCGGAGAGCTTACCACTCTTGCATATTTATCTATAAACTCACAAACTACCTGACCGATTGTTCAGAGTTAGTATCTCAACTAAACTTCAACATACCTCGTTTGAACAGTTCACCTAGTTTTTATTTACCTACTCCAAGAACAAATATACTATTAAAATCTCCAATTCATTCGATGTGCAAAATGTTCAATCAGATATGCGAAAAAACTGATCTATTCTCAACACCCATTGGGATGTTTAAAAAGAAAATAAAACATATCCTTTCTACTTTGTGATGTTTTTTAAGCAAATGTGAAATAAATGATATCCTTCTCTATTCGTACATGTTATTCATTAATTCTTTCGATTATTCATTCTTTCGATTTACTCTTTCTTTCAATATGATTATTCTCTATTATTACAAACGACAATTACTACAATATGATATTTATGAAAACACTTTATTTAGTTTTTAGTTCTTATATTTTAGTGTTCACAGTTACATGTATATACATGTCCTGTATGTGGGTCTTGTAACTGTTTGGGCAATAAATATATTGTTTTTTGTACAACCAATAGACAACTGGTAACTTGATCAAAAAAACGTGATACCGGTTGAAATATTGTTTCAGTAGCGGATGAATTAGATAAAACTACGTGACAATATAGAAATGCGATTATGGAATGGTTGGTTGAATTGTATGATGAATGTTTACTTAAAGACGTTCTAGTTATTCTTTTAGATGCTCTGGTTTACATATTCTTCGAGCAAGCTCTGTTAGAGTAGAGATTCCTCCTCTCGTCTGGCTAAGATGGTGGTTCGATAGTGCAAGCACATACAGTGTACTCGAGATCAACCAGGACATGAAACTGTGTAAAAAAGGAAGAAGGCTCTGATACCTGCATTTGTTGACCAAATATCCATAGGGTCACAGACATAAGTGAAAAACTCTCAGGGAAGCACAACATTAAAACAGTTTTCGAACCCACCAAGAAAGTACAACAAAGCATCAGGTCGTCTAAAGACAAAAGAGACCCACTGTCAGCTGCAGGGGTATATCGCATACTGTGCACTTGTGGAAAGGTGTACATAGGTAACACTAAGAGATTCATGGAACCAAGGAGGGAAAAAACATGAAAGGAACTGCGGACTAGGTGGAACGGACTAGTTGGCTGTGGCAAAACACGCACTCAGTGAGGGAAATCACAGAATTGAAAAAGCGAAACTTTCTGCCCCCAAACATAGTCGGACCATAGTCGACTGGTACGGGAAGCAATAGAGATCCACAAACACACGGATAATTCAACAGAAAAATAAAAGCTGTGAACCGCAACCAAATATGAAATCCCATTCTAAGAAAATGGCAAACATCATGACGTCAGGTAGAACGGTAGATAGGACGAATGTTAATGAAAATTCACTGAATACAAGTATAATTACCCGAATCCACATAAATTCGCTAACCACTCACGCCAGCAAAACGTCAGAAAAAAATTCCAACATTTGACTAAAAGTAGCGATACTGTTTCCCTACTAGCATTCCAAAATAATATTATTAATTTCATAATTTGTGTTATATTTGTTATAATATAAATAAAAATTTTATGTATTGATTATAAAATGACTCATGTCTAAATTTGTTGCTATTGGATGAAATTACTTAATCAAATTTTGATTGTCCTTTCGTCGGTTCATGTCCAATTATGCCATTTTGTAGTAGGAGAAACCCTTTTCTGACCAACCGCTTGGTGGCAACGCGAATTAGCCTAATGAAATGAATCAATCTCAACTTGGTTGTAGGTTGTAGGTTGACTACTGTTCGAGCAATCGGCCCACTATTCCTGACCGCACATAATGAATCCGATGTTAGTTACTCGTTCTCCAAAATTTCAACGAGTAAATTTTTCTGGTGGTCTGAGGATTTTTATGAAAATTTCAGATTATTATATTGGACTCCAAACACAAAAAGTCCCAGATTTTGAATTATTATTCAGAAAAAATGTAGTCGCTGAAAATTGAAGCGTTCAATAAAAACATTTTACATAGCTGAATAGTTTGAAGAGACGAAACCAGCCATAAATTCAACTGGTGGCATTATTCGAACAACAAATATTGCTTCCAAGGGCTTGGGAGATAGTCAATTATAGTACAGAATTAGAAATATGCTTCTTCAATTGCACCGATACACATATGGCATTCCAAAGTTATCGAACTCGGGCGCATCTAATTCACTGTATTGTCTTTGTTCCAGTCATTATCTATTTGAATTTGTGATGTAAATTTGAATTTTTGTACAATTGAGAAAAAGTTATTAACAAGACTATATATACATCCCCTGCTTCTTATGCATCTCCAGGTGCAAACATGCGCATGTGCATGTGCAAACTGTGTTGATTTCATTACATACTAGTACCATGTTGTTGTATCGCTGCTGTTCCAATATTTTGATAGGATCAGAATCAACGGACTTAGGCGTACGCAGCGTTATAGAAGAGTGCTTTCAAAAAACTGTTCTAAAGCGCCATCTAGTGGCAAGTTACAGAAAAATGGATAGCCTAAAAACCTCTATGAAAAATTTATTATACATGTCAAGTTTCATCATGATCGGTTGAGCGATGTAGAAGTTCATCACTTACCAACCAACCAACAAACATCCATTTTTATATATTAGATTTAACGTTTAGTATAAGAGGTCGGTCAGTAAACAGAAGTATGTTCGGTTTGGTTTGTTTTTCTGATGAGTCCTACAGAATATATCCACCTAAGAATATTCTGCAACTATTCTGCACAGTAAATCATAAGGGTTGCTAATATGAAGCAAAATTGATTGCTGTGAATGGTAAGTGTAGTATTGAGTTTCTATTTTGAAATATTGAAAATAATAAATGTCAGTAAATTCTGAATTTGGATAACTTCAATGGTATCGTGAGATCGTAACGGAATGCTCATATTCTTTTTGTATATTTTCAGTAAAAAAAGATGAGTTGAAACTAATTCAAAAAGAATAAATTAAAAAAAATAGATATACCTGCAGAAAAATGCAATGTCGGAAACAGTTTCATGGATTTTTCTATTGGCATCGATTAAATTGATATTAACAGATCATCAAATTCATTTATCAACAATTTTGCTAAGTCTACCTTCAATGAAAATTATGAATAGAATTGTGGAGATTATCAACCAGAAAATGATAATTGTGGTCAATCTCCAGATATATCAGGTATGAAGGTATGTTTCGTTGAGTGTTGGTATCAACTGAATGTTTTTTTCCAGGCTCCTGTGATAAAAGAGAATAAGAGGCTGAAGGACCATTAGGCTCCATTCCCAGGATAAATGCTTGTATAGAAGTTATTAGGAGGGTATTTTTATATAGTTGGTCGAAAAATTCATCAGACATAAACCAAAAAAGTTCTAGATTCCATTAAAAACTTTCAACATCTAAATGTTCAGTCGTCTGTTTTATCTGTTTTTAAGCAGAATCGAAGGAAGTGAATCAGTATTTTAGCTCTTCGAAATTTAAGAATCATGGATAATATTTTTGAGGTTTTGAGTGAGAAAGATAACATTAGGAAACCATTTTTCTTATTGAAAAATATCACATTTCTTCCGTTTTTGATATTTTCATGTAAACATTTCTGATAAAGGTATGGAAAAAAGTCAAAGGTTCCTGTCTAACACTAAAACAACAAGGAACTTACATGAAACCATGTAACATTTTTTTAGGTTGTTAATTAATAAGGTTTCACATCATCATTGAGCGTCTCTTCCCAATTAGAGTTTCCCAAGAGTGAGGAAGACTTTTCAAAAATACTACAATTTTAGAACTGCGAGTTCCTTAGGAATTGGTGACTCGGGTGGTCTTGCAATTCAAACTAGATGTGGTGATATGAGTTGAAATTCCCAGCAATAATAACATACTGTGAAGAGACAATCTATTCAAATTTTGGTTTTGATTAATTTCACATTGAAATCAATATGTCAAATGGGAGAGCCTGTATAATTTTTTATATTTGGATTATATTGAAAATTTTTGTTCGGAAAAGAATAATTATTTGTGTTTAGGTATTAAGTGCTTAAAATCAGTGTTTTTCCATAGCACATTAAAATGTCAAATTTCAGTCGGTAATCTAAGTCCCGGGACCGGGAAATAATGAAACCATGAAAAATATAAAATAGTATATTATATACCTAGGGTGAGAAGTGAGCTATTATTCACCGAGCATTTTTATATCCTGAGGCGCGTAGCGCTGAGGATATAAAAGAGGTTAAAAATAACGCTCCGGCGTTTCCATGAAAACCAAACACTGTACAATAATTATTACTGCTGTCAGTTTGCCAAATGCGGTTTTAATCCAAATTCAGATGTCATTTTGAAGAAATTAAAAGATCTATATAAATCAAACGTCAATATAATCAATTGAAAAATGGGTAAAAATTCAAGTCACGATGATTTAGAGATGATGTGTACCCCGCCTGAAGTTAGAGTCGTGGCAGCTAGTGCAAGTAGTGATTTATTGCCAGAAAAATCAAAGAGACTGTACATGAATGCATATAATCTATTGAAAACATGGTGTGGAGAATGGAAAGTTGCTAAAGCAATAGAAAATGTTTTATTATTATTAGAAATTTGAAGGCAAAAAGGTATCGACATTGTGATCAAATTATTGCATGCTAAAATCGACACTTGCAATAAAAAAATGTTGACGTTTCAAAGTTTCTCAACCTTGTAGCATTTTTAAAACGAAAAAACAGTAACTATAAACCTAAGAAATCAAAAGTATTTGTAAACAAAGAAAATGACAAAT
>WOGN01009866.1:0-10645 GCA_015342105.1 Leptinotarsa texana | reverse complement strand
GACGCCTGTCGGATATAATCCAACGCCCTTCGTGGTATTAGCCAGGGGAGTAGTTGTTTTTTGATAGGCGTGTTGATTTTGTTTCATTTTCCGAATTGTAGACTTTAAGACACTACTGTTCGGCCGTTGTACGGCTGAATGATCCCATTACAAAAGAAAACATTGGAGCTTGTCCACTAGACACTACTGTTCGGCCGTTCACGGCCGTCCGCAGCGCCGATCTAGTCTGGAAGAAATTGGATTTCACGGTATCATCGGCCGAAGTGTCTAACGAGTGTAGTTGTTAAAAGGGCTCTTGTGCAACCTTTTTGAAATATTTTTTGTAATTTTTTTGTTTCTTGATGTTACTGCTTTAAGATGGACATTGAACAAATCATTAGTCCCGTTCAAGATCATCTAAGAGAAATATAATTTAAAATGTATTGAAATGTCTCGGAACTCATTCGATTTAATAAACTTGACACTTTCCAATAGGAGCTTGGTATGTGAATGGTGAAACTCACCAAAGCGACACGTTCCTGCAAGAATTGGATTGATTCAGTATTTTTTGTTTTTTTTTTGCCTCCAATTCTTTACATAGTAAGGGTTATCAAATAGTAATATTAATTTTTCCACATTCATTTCAATAGCCCGTAGCTGGGGACATTCAACTGGTAACTAACGGCCGAATGTCAGCTCCAATTGACGGTATTTCGGTCTATTGCTGTCAGTCTATTATTTGGCCGTATAAAAGCCAAATGAGTGTTAGACCGAATGCGGTTCCAATGGACGCCTGGGCTTAAAGAAACTTTATTGACACGGTACAAATATTATAATCTTGAATAGTATTAAGAAACAAACTTCTTTAAAATTTTTGATAAATATATTAATTTCAGTCCATGACACCCGAATTCATGATTATAAATTTTCAATGGCATTGGATGTTTGCTGCTCAATGTTGTGTGTCTGCTCACTTTTATCCGATTTTGGAATGTCTGCGTCGTTCTTATCGAACTATTCAACATCGTGGTCCTCTAAATTTTGAATAATGCACATCAGTTCATTAGCACGACGAGCAGCGACTCTTATAGGCCTAACTTTGACATCAGTGTGCGTGTTTACTTTTTTATGGATCTTCTCGATGCGACAATTTAGTGACTTGTCGGAAGCATGATAAATACCATACGTTTTGCATGTTCGACTTGATAGCTTCAACTTTACTGTCTGTGCAGTAAATCTTTGAGTGAAGCATTTAAGCGTAGCGCTAAATTTACTGGAAGATGAGAAATTGCCCTCCATCATTCAAAACAAAGTCATCTACTGTTTGTTTTACTTTTATTAGTGGTGGAAAAAACCTGTTGTCTAGAAATCTAAATAGGCTAATTCTTCGACGACATCATTCTATGTTTCTACATTTTACAATTTGAAGCAAGTATTGGCTTTCACGCACAAGTTCTGTAGACCATTTACTGTCTGTCTGTATAAAAAAGTAAAAAACTACTACTGATCTAGACACCCGCCCCCATGTCATCAAAAATAAGCAAAGCAAAGACCCCCCTATAGTGCTTACGTAAACTTCTGATCTTTTTTCTGAATGTTTTATTTGAAAAATACTTCGAATTTCCAATGGAATAATTATGTAATTATCAATAATTTGACCACAACAAACAAAACATACTCCTTATTCATTCAAATATTACCGCAATTTTTCATATCCATTCTGTTAATTACATTCTACGATCAATATCAAAGTTGAAATGACTAACGCAAGTGGAAAATCCTGACTGATAAATTGTTATTTGAACAATGTTTCTTGAACGATTGAGGTTGTAACCGTCGATTATTGGAATATTTTGATTTATTCATCATAAATTTATTTATTTGGCTTGCTATTAGTTTTTTAAATTGTCATTTATTTGTCGAACGAATCTAGATAAGATTTTAAATGAATACAAAACACCCGAAAACATTCTGAAAAATCGAAAATAGGAAACATAATTTTCATACACTTTTCTGGCTAAGTGAAATAAGATTTTTTTATATTACTTAACATTCAGTAAGGTAGTTAACTTTTGAAAACGAGGCGTTCGTATCGTATCAAAGAATGGAGAAAGGAAGTCTTTCAATCAAAACCCAACCGCAAAAATACGTCTCCACCGCTGTATGAAAATACAGCGGATACAGGTTGACAGTCTACATGTGAATATCGTATGACCATCTAGGGAAATCTGCTTCGGATTCCTTTAATGCACACTACCTACGCTTCGCGCACAGTCGAAAGTATCCTCTATTCAAAACTCAAAAATATATGGATGCTTGCCATAATGTGTGTTGGAAAAACTAATATATTTTTTCTGACTTTTAAATTGTTACATTAGCCCAGTCTCATAATTCGACAAGTTAAATTTCCTACCATTTTGGTCCCTTTCAGTTTTTTCGTAGGACCGTTATTTTTTTATTTATACCTGAGAAAATGTGAGGATGAACCTTAGGTATTTTATTATCGCATTTATTATTGATTTTGTTTTCCTATTATCATTATTATTTTTTGTTTTTTTGTTGATTGCCTTAAATTTGATGTATCGATAACGTAATTTGCCACAATAATGATGCCGATTTTTTCTGGTTCATATTTTTGGGACGCACGCTTACAGTAAATGAAGAGAGGGATGTTAATTATCAGTTTCTCAGTACAACTTTTAAAATGGAAAATTTTGTCTTTAAACTCGAAAATTGGACTTTAATCTTGCAATTTCGATTTTAATCTCGAAATTTCGACTTTAAACTCGAACTTACGACTTCAAATTCGAAATTACCAGATTAAAATCTAAATTACGAAATTAAAGTCGAAATTTTGAGATCAAAGTCGTAATTTCGAAATTACGAGATTAAAATCGATATTTAAATTGGAAATTACGACTTTAAATTGAAAATTATGGCTTTAAATTGGAAATTGCGACGTTAAATTCGAAATATTGGAAATTACGACTTTAAAACTGAAATTTCGATTTTAATCTCGTGATTTCAAAATTACGGCTTTTATCTCGTAGGTATTTCCGAAATTACGACTTTAAACTCCAAATTTCGACTTAATGTTGAAATTTCAACTGTTAATTCAAAATTACGAAATAATAAAGTTGTGATTTTGAAATTACGAGATTAAAATAAAAATTTCGAGTTCAAAGTCGTAACTTCCAAATTACCATATTAAATAATGATGATAGTTTTATTGTCCAAGTTACCCATTTATAGGACAATTCAAAATTATATTCACAATGCTGAAATTTAAACAAAGATAAGTGAAGTGGAGAATACGAGTATATAACAATAGAAAAAATACTATTGAAAGTCATACACATGACATATATTGAAGAATTGAGCATTACATTAGTTCATGCTCTGAGAGGTCTTCTGAGATCGTGAAACAGGCCGTAGTATGTTAAAGTTGATTTGTTCCAAAATTGTAGGACAGTCCACTCTCATTTCTGTGATGTTCTGAACTGAAAAGTTAATATATTTCATCATTATTAATACCTCTATCAGGGTAAGAACCATCTATTCAGAAAATTTCGAGATTAAAGTCGAAATTTCAAGTTAAAAGTTGTAGTTATCAAAAAACGAACAATAAAAATATGTGGCCTTTCTGCACTTCATATTAAACTTGTTTTTTTATTTATTTCCTTTTATACACAATACAATAAGTATTGTAGAATAATGATTAGTTTCACCATTTTCATTTGGAATTATAACTAAATTCTCGTTCGAAGGTCTCCTACTAATTATTTTACTTGAACCATGTGTGTCGTAAAGTATTCTGGTGTTATGATTGGTTTTGTAAACATACCCATTCATTTTTCTCTGATTTTTATGACGTCTAAAAAAGCAAACATATGCGATAACAGCACTCCATACTTGAAATAATTCTCGGCAGCACGTGTTTTACCACACACGGTTTTTTGCTATTTTAATAGGTTTAAAAATAATTGCAGTCTGAATAGCCTTTACCTACCTAACCTAGTTTTTTTTATGAAACAATCAATTTATGCTGGTGGTATTCTATTCTTGTCTATCGTGAAACCACATAGGAGTAACTTTAGTCAATTTAAGAACTGTTTTGGAACGCCGTTTCACTTTTTATTGGAACGATTGATGGATGAATTTTTTGAACAAATTAAAAACGATTGTTCACAAAATTTGTGCAATTTTAAATGACACTTGATTTTATATACATGAATTAATTTGTTTGATGAAACATTCTGAGCAGTTATGATATAGATTCATTGTTTGAAGGTAATTTTTGTCATAGGTATATACCTTTTTTTCTTAAAGGTATATACCTTTTTTTCTCAACTATCAACATATTTACTACGATTTCTGCGAAAAATAAAACTGTTGATAATTGTGGCTACATGAATTGAAACGATAGTTCAGGTATATTTTTAATTCGATGCTGGCGTCGAGCGGATTCTTGCAGAAGCTGAACTTTTAGATCTGTCAATGGGCCTTTTCATCACAAAACGAGCGCAAGCGTAGCTGGCATATTGAAATGGCGGTAATTCAAAACATTCGTACTATTTTAATCAACAATGGCTGGGCAAGGAATATTTTCTCTACAAACAAATAAATCATTGGAAAAAAACATTGATGGTGTTTCACTTGTTTATAATTCAGTTGAGACTCATAATTGTGAACAATGAACCTTTTTCGTGAAGTACGAAAAATCACTCACTAGCAGCGATAGTAGTTCGGTAGGGACAAACACTGCCTAATCCTCATATAAACATATGGTAAAGTACAATTGAAAAATAATGTTTTTAACAAAAGAAAATGTTCCTGGAGCAAAACTAAAATTTGCAACTGTAAAGAATAACAATGTTGTAACATTAAAACGTTGGCTTGCAAGCCGTGATTTAAAAGTAACTGGAAAAAAGTGAATTAATAGACAGGTTAGTATACAGAAGAGTAGCAGTAGATTCAAACTGTAATAAAAGAAATTTAAAATAATTTTGAATTTCAGACTTATTTCCGAGTGAAATATGAACTGAATATAGATGATAATGAAATAAATTTAATTATATTAACTATGAAAAATTTAATATTCATTTCATGTTTAGAGCATACATATGAATATTTATTTATTTTTGCACTGTTAAATCCACTCTCCTCGAAGCATGTATCCATTTCTTACCTCTAACCTCATTAATATGTTTTACATGTGAATAGTTTATTGTTTGTCCCTACTACTAGTGCTGCCTCTCGTGACACGTTTGCTGTACTATTCTCAGGAAAAAAAAGGTGAGCTGATTGAGAGATTAGGTATCAGCATTTGTTTACTATCTAAAAACATATAAAAAAATTACTATTCAGTTTTATTTTTATTAATAATGTCAATTTCTGTGATGTAATTGAAAATGTATTTCAGTTGACAAGAGTATTACTTATGGAAGTAATAAACAAATCAAGCCATTAATATTTTGAGGCTGTACATTTGACATTATTAATTATACAAATATGTAAATACTGAATTGAATATTGTTTAGTAATTTTTGTTAGCGGGGAATATTTAATACAACCTAATTAATATATAAGAAATTTACAGAGTCAAAAATGCAATACGGAATTATGTACCAATGGATCAAACAGTTGACAAAGGAAAATGGTTGAATATTTTAAATACACCCAGTCAAGGTCCAAATGTCTTACAGAGCAATAAAATAAATTATCCAAGCACTTGGCAGCCGTTTCCATACGACAATGTGTCAAAAAACTTTATTTACCGATCTATGTACCATTTTCTAGTCTAGTCTACCTAGACAAGGCTTTGGAAAATTTATAAAATAGTATGTGTTGATTTTGAATGATTTGTATCGTGTATCACTCTTACATACTCCATAACAACATGGTTTTGTTGTTCCTTTTTTTACATATAACATAGTTATTATGTGATATACACATTTTTTTTGATTATTTTGACATACTACTTTTTTTATAATTAATAAATTTTAATTCATATTTTAATTTTTAAAACATGAATTGCGGGCTCTTTAACATGGTTGTTTACAAAAAATAGTACGAAAAAGATGGCTGATACTGATATATGCGCACAAAAAATTTTTGGGATGAAAAGGCCTATTTCCTATTTGTCTAATGATAATACCACAATATTCCGTCCGACCGCAACGCCGAATGAAAATTATTGACAATTCAATTCATGTATCAGCTAAAAGCAAGTCAAAACAATTGATTTTCATAAAATACTAATAGAAAGTAAAACGGCGTGGCACGCCGTTTTACTTTTTAGTAATATTCCTTAAAAATGAGTTGAATTGTTTGTTGACAATTTTTATTCAGCCCTGAGGTCGGGCGGAATTTTAAGGAACTGCATATATGGTAATAACGGTAATGGCAATGGAAATAATGGTAGAATTTCATATGATGCGGCAATCTCCGACACTGAGCTTAGAACGGAAAGTATCCGACAAAAAAATATATCCTCAAATTCTCTGGTATTTTGTTTTGTAAGCTAATAGAGTGTTTCAAGATAAATGAAAGAACTAATGTTTGAATACATTTTATTCATATAAATACATACATACATATTTGATTAAGAAAATAAAATATATTGAATCCATATAAAAATAATTAAAGACAATGAGGTACTAGTAGAGTAAAATACATTTTGAATCAATTAAGTAAGTAAATATCCACAAAGCTCAACAATAAATATAAAATAATATATTAATTTTCCAGTTGTAAAAAATAGAAAGTAAGGTAAAGAAAATTAATATTTTAATAATCATCACAATTTATAAAAATGATGGAAATTGTTAACTATCAAATATTTTCATTGTTCAACATGAATATCTTTTAAGTACTGGACAAACTTTTTTGACATAAATTAGTGATAGTTTTGCCATTATTGCTTCTTTGTGAAATACAAATTGTTTAATAATATTTCTTTAAAATGGAAATTGATTATTTCAACAACAAAAAATTGATGCAATAATGCTAAGTATCTTTAGGTTTAATGAAAAAGATGTTGAATATGAAGCTGTAGCAGATTTGGATAAAATTTTTAGGAAAGTTTAAAATACTTCAAAACTGAGAAAATTAAAATTTTAGTGCAGAAACATTTCAAAATGTTATTTTTCGGAAAAGTTTATTTTACGGTTCAGACACAGGCGTAGCATACGGCTTAAATTTTTATCTAAAAAATGACGACAATTACTTGAGAATCATATAATAAATCTGTAAAATGTAAGAAGTGTTGCCAGATTTCAAAATAAATCTGAGATGTACTTACATCCGTCAACCATACACTTTTTAAATTGTATATAACTTCAATTGAATAATAATGAAATATAATATTTCCTCTGATAATGAATCACATATTTGAAAGTATGTACAGCTTGTCAAATCTAGGAAGAGACGTGAGTATTGCTGCTGTCTCTCTTTCGCTAGTACCGTCTAGTGAAAGAGAGAGAGAGAGAGAGAGAGAGAAATACGTTTATTGACCTAAGAAATTTGTTCTTGTTGACAAACGATTATGAACTATGTCAAAGTAGTAGAAACGTTATTACTAAAAGCCCATTTATATAAAATAGGGTGTTCACAGGTTACTACCTGCCAAATTTCTACATGATTAATTCATTACCTAAGCTATTTACCAATCTAAGAACAACTCATATGACTGGAGAATAAAGAATATACTTTTCAACTGAGCTATCAATTTTACCTACTTTAAGGATCTGTCCTAATCACCAATTTCCCCCCTGCAAACTGAATTCAATAAAGGGGAAGGATTTAAATCAATTTGATAATGGAGCAGAAATCCCCATTTACAACTATTGATTTTCAAACATTTTAAATGCAATACATCATAATCATGATTGAACTCATGCCCCCCCTGTCGAAAGATGATTCGCAAATGTTGAATTGGTATTTTCATTAAAAAAACTACTACGCTTTTCAATTCTTTTGGAAAAATTTCTTTCGGTTTGTCCGATATTAAATTTTGGATAAGAACCACAGGTTAACTTGTATACTCCCAATCTATCCGACACTGAAGTTTTATCTTTATTGTTTGTGATGAATTTACTCAAATTATTATTTATTCTGTAGGCTACTTCAAATTCTTTGTTTTTGAAAAAAACGAGCAAAGTAAGTTAAAGTTACATAATGTTTAGTATCATTCTTTGAAACTGGATAGACCTGGTTCAGAGTTTGTTTGTGTAATTTTTTTAGAAAGAATTGAGTCCGTAAATTCCACTTTGTAACCATTGTTGACGTCAGTATGTTTTATGAAATAGTCTGTGAATCATACTATAGAATGCTGCTACTTTATGTTGATATGGATGAATTGTGTATAATGATGTCCACGTAAGTTGGTTTGTGGAAAATTACAAAATCTGGTTCTCAAGAAACACTTTATTGTGGGATTTTCACTAAACAGTTTACAAAAACGCAACACTTGTTTCCCTATAAAATAGCTTCTTCGGGCGTGTTTTTACGACATACCTTTAGGTGTAAAAATACACACTAGAAACCTTGTTCCAAGTATCACTGAACTGTTGGAAGCTAGCTTTGCGATTTTTCGAAAGATATATCCAGTTTTTAGAATACGCAGTACTGTTTCATTTTTCATTAAAAACATGCATATTTTCGTTATCTCAAATAACGTAGGTACAACCCAAAAATAGAATAAATTAATTTAAATAATAAAAAAAATCTCCTAAAATTACATCCAAGCAAAATAATTTGTTTTAAGGGGTTTCCTGAAGCTTCCCTGGTGTTTAATGGGAAATAGATATTTATCATAGACAAAAACAAAACAAGCAACTCTCTCCTCAACGCACGTTTCACCAAGTAATTTGGCGTAACAAAGTGGGGAACTAGATTAGTTCACGAGGAGATGAGATAGATTACTTCATCTCCTGATGACCCAACATGTTTGAGGAAATGCGCATCGAGAAACGTGATACAGTTCTGTTATTTGTGAACAGTGCTTGTTTTGGACTTAATCTAAGAAATACTGAAGTAATTCAAATTATTTACTTTTCCTCAATGTGAAGCTAGTTGCTCGAATCTATCTAAAATTGGAATTCAAATCATGAAGTATAAATATTAAGCATGAAAATCTTGGAATGATATAATATGTAAAAGTTAGATTTCAAGTAAAACGTGTTTCAATTGCAAGTTTTTCAATATTAATTCAAAACCAAGTGTACTTTACCCGCACAATTATTTTCAATATTATCACCCGTCAAGCCCAAAATTTCACTATAAGTATTAATCAATAAACGTCCATAAAAGAAATCGACACAGGATTTCTTTATATATAAATATACTCTTTCTAAAAAGTCTATCACATAGAAGGAGGTACACGAAAAAAATCAACACAATCACGCTATCTCAACATCTGCCTAAAATCGTCCAGCTTATACACACTATTCGACAATCTACCAAATGCATTCAACAACGAAACGATTTCGTTCCTGTGCAGCTGAAATTCTTTTTTGTTGTGGGAGTCGAGCGACACGTGATACTCGAACTTATCGAATTTACCGCTGAACAGAATTTTGAGGGCCGTGCCCAATCCCTGCGTCTGCAATTTACCCCAAAGACGACATTTGTCGCAACCGACACAATCCATAATCCTGGTTATGTTTCGGAAGTGCTGTTTGAACTCGTATTTGAGTTTCTCTGCCTGCTGTCTGTTTCTGAACATGGTGGTCTCGTCGAAATGATCCGGAAATGACTTGATCACTTTGAGTAAGTCTTTCATAGCCATTTGAGTGTCCCAGTCTTCGGAGTCATTACCTTAAAATAAAAATTTTCTTTGCTCAATTATCTGATCTTTTTGATGATACATAATGAATGACTATACACATACACACTTTTTTCCACAAGTCGTTTCTAATCTTTCTCTTGAAATAAGTGACAAAACAAGAAATAAAAATGATTTCAAGAATTGGCTACAACTGATTTGTCAATTTTTCCAAGGCCAACGAAAACTATCAGAGTCTTAAGGTCAGCTGAGGTCCCCAGAGAGCCTTTAGCAATAGCAAGAAGGATAGTTACCCGTCTCTCTGAACACTAGAGAAATTTTCGCCTCGGTCAAACCGACAAATCAGTTGTAGCGGAACATACTCTCAAAAATAAATATAGTTTGAAAAAACTAAAAACCCGCTTTTAAAAAACATCGAACTAAAAAGTTGAAAATATATATTTTTTTAATTTAAGCTTAAAACAATAACGAACTAAAAATATTAGTATTATTGTGAAAAAAGCGACGGGCGCTTGATATACAAAAAATATGGCACAAAGCGCCCACACTTATTTTCACAATAATACTAGTATTTTTCGTTAGTTATTGTTTTAAGCATATTTGAAAAAAATTATTTTCAACTTTTTAGTTCGATGTTCTTTAAAAGCGTGTTTTTTAATTTTTTTAAACTATATTTATTTTTCATTTTTTAGTTTTGTATGCTATAAAAACGTGTTTTTTAATCTTTTTAAACTATATTTATTTTTTATTTATGATGTACTGTTTGGAACCTTTGGTGTAGTAATAAATATTACTGGAGTTTTTTCTCAACACCAAATCGTTATTTTTACACCTCGACACGTGTTTCGATCACCAAGTGATCATCTTCAAGAGGAAGAT
>WOGN01009865.1:0-10646 GCA_015342105.1 Leptinotarsa texana | reverse complement strand
ATAGACATCTATCAATATATTTAATTTTTTTATATAGATCGAATCTTTATTTGTTATCTATCTTGTAAAACATTTGTTGAATTCAAATTTAATTCCGCTTTTATATTGTTTACTCTATTTGCGCACTAACATTACCAACTGTTTGTGACTTTTCAAAAATGTATATTCATATGTATATTCATAACGTTATCAAATAAAATCTATCTATCTAGATATAAATAATACATTGACATAAAAGTCGCATAAAAATCATAATACAAACATTGAAAACAATATATGTATTGGATAGTTCTTAATCAGTCAGTAATTTTTGGTCTTTTATTTTTCTTTATCATTACGTACCAAAACAAAATCGTATATTTCGTGAAGATATTAACATTGCTAGAGACTATGGACATTTATGTACAGTAAGAACAGATGACATCCAATAGCGATTCTTGGAAGCAGCTGAATTTCTAGATATGAATCAATTTGGGATACCAATACCATATTTACAAAGTTTTCTATTCAGGCGATAGTTCAACAATTTTATTCAAAGGCTGTCGACAGGTCAAAAATACTGCGTCATCTTTATTTATATTCTCAGTTCTCACATGCCGCTTGTAGAAACGATGTAAAAATACTTAAATAATTTATAATAATTTAACTAACGATATCAAAGCCGTCAAGCAGATATTTGAACAGTGTATCAATTTGAAAACGTACCACCCCCTATATTTTGAGCCGAAAAGAAAATCTAAAAATATGGAAAACATGCCGAACTAATGGGGACATTTTATAGGCTTGTTTTTAATTAAATTACATCAACCTTCTGGGGGGAGGGGCGGACACAACTTCTAAAATATTAAATTGAAAGGGATATTGAGTGATATTTTAGTTTATTGTTAGCAGTTCGTGAGATATTCAGTTTGGGTAACAAACAAACAAACACAATTTGTATGAAAATGAAATCGGTTCAAAATCTGTTTTTCAGTTAACCGGTAGTTAACTTGTTTGTGTCAGAAATAACGAGGTTTTGCCTTTTAACGTGCGATTCCTAGCTCGAAGTAAAAGAGATTGAAGTCGTATTACGTGATGGTAAATTTTTAAAGTATGTTTACATCTAATATCGAACAAATTGACGAAGAAGCATAGGTACTATGCCGTTAAAAGTTATTATTATAAATAATGTAATTCACCTTTCCTAGTGCTCAAAATCAAATGTTAAAAGGTAAGACCTCGTTGATATTGAGCTCGCACTATTTTTATTGTATTTTATTTATTAAGTAATCTACAGAACAAGCAGGTTCAACAATCGATTACAACATCAAAAACTAATTAAATAACCATTCTCAATGTAATACAATGACTAATACTAAAGTTACTCCAAATCACATAAATCAAAATCAAATTCAAAGAAATATTCAGTTGAAAATGACAAATGGACCTTTTTCATTTGAATTGACTCTCAGTTACAATCAATAATCATTTCTAAGGATACCATCTCAATTTCAATATTTTTTTTATAAATATTTTTACATTACATTTGACAAAGAAATCTATATTCCTCAAACAATCAGTAAGAGAACACATATTGTATAGTGGGGAATTTAAACCTAGATTGGTTCGAGGTTTAGACAAAACAAATATATCTTTTCTTCTATTATTGAAGTATGTACTGCAGTTCAGATGAATTTTTGACAAGTGTGGATTATCTACTTTATTATGCAATAGCTTATAGAAAAATAATAGAAAAGCAGGTTTTCTTCTAAATTCTGAGGTTGTCAATTTAAATTCATTTAAGGAAGTATTATAACTGAGATTAAAAATATATTCACCATGTTTTTTGTAATGTTGAAATCTTTTTATAAAGTGAATAATAAGGAGACCATATTATTGCATCATATTCCAGTATACCTACTACGGACAAATCGTAAGTAATGTGGATATCACCCAGTTATCACCAGAAGACGATTGTGGATACTAACAATCGAAACGTCGTGACATAAGTTGGTTTGAAATCTTCAAATTTTTTTTCAATTTGTTTTCATCTTTGTTAATAATAATTTTTAATCTTTATTTTTCAGCTTTTATTGATATTTCAATTTTATTTGTTTGGTTGTAGCTTGTATGTTAATTCTTTGTAATTTCAGTTTTTGTTTAGCAAAATTGTTATTTTTGGTTAATCTTATTAATTTTCTAATTGCTTTTTTCAGAGTTTTCAAATCAATTTATATTAGATTAGACAATGGAAATCCAAACTGATGAAATAATATGGATATTTTTGTGAATTTGAGTTCCTGATAACGAAGCCAAGCATTCTATATGCTCTATTCATAATGTTGGTCATATGATGCTCAAAAGTGAGTTTTTCATCCAGCGTAACCCCGTTTTTTGTTGAATTATTCTTTATCATTCCCGAGTTCATTTCTGGTTGTCAAAATTCCGTTATTGCAAAATTATTTTTGAGATTTTTTTGTTACAAGAGTAGTTGTATTTGATTATTTTCAACGATGGTGGTTCCACTTCAACAAATAACTGAAATTATTCTCATTCATGAGGAATGTCGAAGTACGGCAACAATGTTAGTAGTAGTAATTTAGTAGTCATTTAAATCATAAATAAGCCCTGGAATCAGTTCCCAAGTTTAGCGAAATTAGTTCCGTTGCTAAGAAAAAAAGAAATAATCGCCGTCTTTTGGATCAGCTCTATCAGGATTATGTCGTTTTTGTGAAACAAGATGCATTTTATAAATGACAATCAAAATATTTGTACAATATTTACTGATGATTGTACGTTCTTTCTTACTAGATTTCTTCTTACAGGGCATCAAAAATCGATTGTTCATAAAATAAAGTCTTGAGATTCGGAAGATTTGAAGAGAATAATAACAGCTGCATGTAGAAAACTTCCGGAAGAAATTGTTCGGAATGTTAGAGAATTTTAAGAACAAACTCTATCACTGTTTACTAAATAATAAACAACATCTCAAACATTCCTCACGGTTTTACTTAATATCTCCAAAGTATAAGGATTTTCGAAAGGGTACCTACGGGGGTTGAATTCTAACCAACTGTTGCCCCCGACAGGGTTAACGGATTTTTTTTGTTATTTTAAGATTTGTGTAAAGGTTTTGAGATGTAATTTAATTGAAACCTAACCTACAAAATATCTTTCAAAATAAGTTCGACGTGTTTTCGCACATTTTTAGATTTTCTGTAGTGACCGAAATATAGATGGTGTTACGTTTTCATATCGATATCTTGTATAATTATGTTCTTATGCTAATTCATGTAAAACCGAGAAAACTTCCCTGATCTTTCGTATTTTGATAGGAAAGCCTACTTTGTTGCAGAGTCAATTTATATGGTAATGCGAAATTACCTACGTGGGGGTTTAACTGCTGAGCTTTACTTAAAACGTGCAATTATTTCTTCAGAATCAACCAGTTTTTTGTTTGGTATTTAAAATCTCGTAATATTGCAGATTATCTGTTACGTTGATTTATGTAATTCATTTGTATTAAGAACTTCGTGGTGGCAATTTTTTTTCGTAAAAACTGTAACAGGTAACAAATGCATTGATAATAATATAAATAACAATTTATTATTCACAGGTTCCTACATTAGGTTACGTTAATATGAAGGTTAGTTTAGAAAAAATAGATGATTACTTTACAGTTTCGGTTTGAATTTGACGTGTATAGCTCTACCCTGTCTCCTATTACAAGTATAATTATGAGAGCTCGAACAAATTTTGACAACTTTGCTGTAGCAAGTGAAAAAGTTCGGAGGCCCTGGTGTTTTCCCCCAAGAAATTTCAGAAGCGAGGGAAAAGTTTTGGTATTCCTATATGAAAACAGTAGGCAGCAGTCATACTCAATTCACTACCAGTTCCTACAAGCACAATATGGTAAAACTACCTCCAACTAATGAAGCAGCACTTTTCCACTGCTTGGGTCCCTATACTCGAATCATGGAAATCTTTTTCCATTAGGAACTTACATCAAAATGAAGTTATTCGATATTCTAGAGCATATGTTGATCATTGCGGATGCAATGCATTCTATGGAAAAAAGCTTCCCATGTCTTTAGAATTGGGTTCCTGTAGGAAAATGTAGCACAGATCGAGGACTGGAACCCATCAAGATGACTAGAGACGCTGCTTTCCCAAACTTGTTCAAGACCAAATCGTACACATGCACCACAGATTATAAGGAGGCGTATGGTTGTAGAGAGGTAGTTCTAAATTTCTTGGGTATTTACAAATTCGATGCTGACTGAGAGATTAGATCATCGTCGACAACGAAGTCGACGCCGATTAGATGAGGAGCCGCTATTTGACGAAAAATGTCGACTTCATCAAAATTATCAAAGCGCAAGTAAATTTATTTCCTTACATTTGTTTAAAGGTGGATGACAATGTTTCGTGGTGCATTTTATTAGTTCGGACTTCCATTGTCTAATATGATATAAACGGATTTGATATCTCTGAAAAAATCTATGAACAATTAAAAAGAGATTAGCTGAAAACTTGGCTTGGAATCTTTTAATTTTTAATTTTCATTTCTTGTTAATAATTTTTAATTCTCAGCTCGTGTTAATTATTCAATTTTTTATTGTTGCTTGTATTTTTTTTCACTGAAATATCAGTTTTTTTGCTCAATATAATTGTAATGTTTTCAGCTGATCTCTTTTCATTTTTTCATACATTCTTTCCGGGATTATTACCTTACAGTATTTAGCTCAATCACTACATATTTTTGTATGAGTATTCTTGCTTTGTTTTATTGAAAGCATCTTCGGAAATATAGCTGATGTGTTGATGGATAATCAAAAATTAAACATCCCCTCTCAATGTGTTCAAGTAAAAAAGTTCCTGCGCCTTGGGAATTACCCTGTAACAAATGCAACATGTAAGAAACTCAAGTAGGATAGGTAAACACTCCAAGTTCAAGCTGAAACTATGAAGTATTTTTTTTAGATGCAATGTGGCAAACATAGCTATATTACGTTAATTTGATAAACATCCCAAAGTAAGTAGTTTCACAAATTTCGGGAAAGTGGGATTTCTTAATTTTCAAAATCTGCATATCTCCTAAAGTTTCAGTTGTGGAAAAAATGTTTAGGGACAGTAATTGTAAGATGTAATTCCCTGCAACATTAACTGGAACTCTTTGTAACAAAAATGCTCAATAAAAATGATATACGTGAAAGTCTGAAAAAAGTGCTGATTTTTTTGGGTTTTCCCGCATGGGCGGTGCGTGTTGAGGAGGAGGATTTGTGCATTTTAAATTTTAAAGAATTACTAACAATCCTGAACAACAATGGAAAATTCAGAAATACCGGATCTTTTGTAAGTAAATTCCCCCTATGGGCTATATTTTATTTTTGAAGCATGCGATCGTTGTCATGCTCCCAAAACATAGGCAGAACCGGCTTTTCCCGCAGAACTATCGCCCTATTAGTCGGCTTCAAAAGAGAGCATTCCACTGAGTTACAGGCTCTGAGACTGGTCGAAAATACCATCGCGAAGTTAAATCGTAACAGAAAAGTTTACGTAGACTTTAGACACGAAGGCCTTCTGCACAAACTAATTGTGTTCGACCTGCCTCGGGGCTTGATCCGGTGGATTGAGTCTTTCCTGAAAGACAGAACGTTTCAGGTTAGAGTAGAGGGCTCTTTGTCTGACAACAGATTCTCACAGGTGTGCCACAGGGGGCCGTATTCTCTCCCACGCTGTATTCTCTTTACGCCAGCAACTTTCCGACGTCCGAGCATGTGAAGGTATCCCTCTACGCCGACGACACGCCTCTCCTCTCATCTTCCATGAGTTGGGAGCTCGGGATCGTCTATATGCAACGTGCATTGGACGAGATCGAGCGCTGGTACCTCGAGTGGAAGATCCGAGTGAACCCGGAAAGAAGAAAACGATATCTTCTCCATCTATGAAAGTGAGAATCTCTGGAAGGAAGATCGACTGGCAAGCCCGGGTAAAGTACCTCGGTCTTCTAATAGATCGTAGGCTCACCTGGAACCCACACTTTATAAGCGTGAAGGCAAAGATCGAAGGTCGGGTGGCAAGCTTGTACTCTCTGATGAAAAGACGATCCCAGTAAAGCCTAAAAAACGAAGTTACGATCTACAACACGATGTTCAAGCCTGCCATCATGTATGCTTGAGGCGTCTGGGGACAAGTGGCTCCGTCCAACATCGCCATCTTGGAGACTTTACAAAATGAAATACTACGGATGATTGTGAATGCTCCGTGGTTCATTCATTCCGGTGACGAATGAAGCCATCCTCAGAGATTTATAGCTACCTTCCATTCAGCAGTCCATCCAGTCGAGAAATCGGCGAGTTTTAGATTGCGCGGAAACTCACAACAATCCGTTAGTCAGAGAAGCTATAAATTACGCTGTAGATGACCCCTCTCGATCCTGAAGAGGCATAAGCCTATAATAGGGCCCTACACAGAAACACCCACACAAAAAATTGTAATACACAAAACAAATTGTCAATAAACGATTTTGATTGATTGATTGACCCCTCTCGATATAGAAGGCCCCGACACTCTGTCGAATGAGGCCCTCATGTCCTCCGTTAACAGATGAATAATAAATATCTTCATCCATCTCACCCCAGCCAGGTAGGGGTACACAAGGGCGGTATTGATGTCTGAGGACATTCATGCCACCATCACTGATCAGTTATGACCCATGTGTCTCTCTGATGAAAACCAGTTCAAAGGGTAGGGGAGCAAGGCTCCAACCTGAAAGAAATTAAGATGAGTAGCAGGAATAAGTCCAGTTATTACCCGAAGACGATTGTGGATACTAACAATCGAAACGTCGTGACGTTACTTGGTTTGGAATCTTTTAATTTCCATTTCTTGTTAATAATATTTTTAATTTTCAGCTTGTATTATTATTTCAATTTTTTTATTTTTTGGTTGTTGCTTGTATGTTATTTCTTTGTAATTTCAGTTTTTTGTTTAATAGAATTGTTATATCTCGGTTAATTTTTTAATTTCTTACAGATTCTTTCAGAGATTTCAAATCTATATAATTATATTAGACAAGGAAAGTCCAAACTGACGAAATACACAATGAATAGTTTTTTGATATCTGTCTGTTTAAAAAATCTGTTTTTCCGTTAATCAGCTGTCGTCCCCATACGAACGACAACTCTCAGAAGTTGAGAAACTTGTGCGAGCTAACGACTAACGAGGTCTTACCTTTTAACGTGTGATTCCTAACACAGAATATGTAACGTTACTTCAATTTTCACCTACCTAGTTGCCAACGTTGTTACTAATTTTATCTAAATGTCGGTTAAACCTGTACATGATTTTACTCAACAATAAATGTTTGATTGGCCCAGTGATATACAAGAAATGATGCTAAAGAAAAATTCAGTAACTTTGAAATCTCATTTATGTTTTATTATAACATTAGCTTTCCACTCAGTAAAGCATGATTTGAATCAAAGAGAGCATCAAAATGGATAAGCCCTGAGGTTACAGCCTCAAAAGATATTTTAATGCTTGCATATGATATACAAAGGCAAAATCCATCTGAAAACAAAAAACATCTATAAAACTTGTAAATGACAATATGAAGAGTCACTATTGGAGGCTAAAATGCACATTACCACAGTATATTAAGTAAAACAGATAATTACAGCAAAACTGTGTGGCAAATCATTAACCCCGAAACAAGTCGAAAAAAGAAAATCTTAAATGAACCAGAAAAACTAACAGCTAACCAGATGAATGACTTCTTCATCAATAACATAAACACAACTCTATTGCACTACCCCAAATCTGATGTTGACCCTATTGCTTTTATGGATAAAAAAATGAACACAAATAAGTCGATATTTTTTAAACGCCAGATGAGGTGAGAATAATCATAACTAAGTTAAAAAATAAAAAACGGAAGATATAAAGGATGTGAATGTTTCAGTCATAAAAGTACCATTGAATGTATAACTCAACCCTTAACAGATATTATCAATACCTGTCTAAGTGAAGGCTACTTCCTTCAGCAATTAAAAATTGGTAGAATCCTGCCAATTCATAAAAAAGGTGTTACAACTGAACCAAAAATTTTTGGACAGATAGCAATACTGATAACCTTTTTTAAGATTTTCGGACACATAATTTACGAACAACTAGTAAAATACTTTGATATAAATAATCTGACTCTTCATCAATTTGGATTTCGAAAAGGAAAATCGACGTCTGATGCAATAAACTTTCTCACAAATAGTATAAAAAAAGCCTTTGATAACCAAGAACAATATGTGAGCGTTTTTACATATCTTACTTCAGCATTGTCTATGAAAATCTGCTTCTTGTTCAACAAAATTTGTTGAATGAAGTTGCACACAAGGATATACACCAACATGATACAAGAAATAAATGAAACCTTGTTCCTACAGCTAATAGGTTGAAAAGAACAAATAATATAGGAATTAAGCTATACAATGCCTTATCTGCCGAATTTCGTAACTCACCATTTAGAACATTCAAAAACTTATTGAAGAAAATATTAACCAAACATCCTTTATATGAAATTGATCAATTTTTCGATGTTATCCAAAAAGAAAGAGACACTTTTGGTCAACTCCCGAACTTTTACTCAACTTTGAATATATATAATACGTTAGCTACGTGATTTATAATTTGTAAAAGCTCATGGCTTTACATTTCAGTCAGGTCTTATAAGATTGGAATTTTATCTTGTTAACTTGTATTTTTTTTGTAAATCTAATTTATCTATTAGCATTTAAAAAAAATTATATTGACAAATCTTACCCTCTCAAAGCAATTTGAGAAATCATATCGTTGGAGGCAATTTTTGAAATAATATTAATTAGGTGTCACATATCTGAGTACGAGTAAAATCTGACTAGTTTCTCATAAAAACCTGATAGAGAAGCGGATGTAATGTATCTTTCAGACAGAACTACAGATGAAAAACCTCACAAAATAAATATAACCGACTACATAATCGACTATACCTCTTACACCTAGATAAATTGTATTATGAACGTGTAAGATGTCTATGGAACGTTTTTGGATTGTTGTTCAGTTTGACAGGAACTATGACGTTTTCTGCCGAGATAGTAATGTCATTTATGACACATATAGTAAATGCCGAACAGTAATATTATGTATTTCTAATAGAGATGCGTCCATAAGAACAGGTCTCGTGAATGAATATAGAGAGGAGAATTTCTGCCAAAATATTCTAATTCATCCTTACAGGACAGTATTCATCATGGACTTTATAGACGTAGAAAGGTATTTATCAATAGTAGTACCACAAGACCTCAAAACTCAATCGATAAATTTCGAAAACGATGTTACTTAGCAGTACCATGAGAGGAAACAGTATTGATCATGCGTGTTAGTGTTATTCTAATGGGAGAATTAATAAAATTAATGAAATTATTCTAATGGGAGAAAACCTGTCACTTTTGTCCCACATACAGGAGACAAATATCGAATTTTCATCCCGCATTGAGAAAAAAGCGTTTTATTGCTGTAAAACTCTGTTTCGGTGGTCTAAGCTTCAATTTTTTCGTCATTCATCGGTTTCACGGAAATGATCATACAAAATACAGTAGAAATTCACTTTAAATCTAACCTAACCCAAAACCCAATAATCCATCTTATCTTCAGTGCATTTTTTCCCACGGACTTTCACATGTAACCTCAAAATAGATTTTTCAATTTTTCAGAGTGCTTAAAATTACTTATGTGAAGATCGAGTTAATTATTGTAGTCTTGTTAGAGGGACGAACATAAAATATTCCAAATATTCAGAGTAAATTATCTCTTCATTATTTCATTTACTGGTTAGCAGTTGATTGTTTGTCAAAAAAAGTAGAAGATATATTTTATACAGGGCTATTCAAATTCGTTTCTGTAAATGGGGATCTCGTAAACGAGATACAGTGTCGGTTAAATTGTGGCAAAGTTGCGTATTTTAGAGACCTATTCAATGAAGTAAAAAAATATAGCTCTTTTGGTTCTGGAGATATACAGGAAAAACCAAAAAATCCCAAACTATTTTTTGCCTATATCTTCTTTATTCGCAGACATATTGAACATCTGTCCACATTTTGCCATTGGTACTTGATGTGAGCTATCAAAATATTTTCATGAATCTTTTATATAGGGTGTGATCTGACTTGGGCCACCCCCATCTTTGAATTTTTAAATACGGACCTGTATTTTTTGTTGCAGTTTATGGGTGGCCCAAGTCAGATGACATCCTGTATAAAAGATTCATGGATATATCTTGATAGCCCACATCAAGTGCCAATAGCAAAATGTGGACAGATTTTCAATATGTCTGCGAATAAAGAAGATATAGGCAAAAAAATAATTTGTGATTTTTTGGTTTTTCCTATATATCTCCAGAACAAAAAGAGCTATATTCGATTTCTTTACATCATTGAGTAGGTGTTTAAAATACGCAACTTTGCCATAATTTAACCGACTCTCTATCTCTTATCGTTTACGAGATCCCCATGTACAGAAACGAATTTGAATAGCCTTGTATAATAAATTGTTTAATTCAATGCTATGAAAACCATTTCATTCAATTTGATATTTTTTTTTGATTTCTGGAATATTATACAGTTTCCACTTGA
>WOGN01009862.1:0-10646 GCA_015342105.1 Leptinotarsa texana | reverse complement strand
GGATTTTCTATCAGTTTGTGTCTGAAAGTTACTTCTTTGCAAGATCTACACATCCATATATAGATTTACTTCCTTCCTTTCTTTGGAAGATTCCCTCAATCTTGTTTTTTGTATCAAGATGAAGTAGTAGAAAGTCAAAAACTTTCTTTCCCAAAAAATTTATCACTCCTGAAAATATAACCCTTTCAATTCACTATAGTATAATTTTCATACGCCACTGCAAGAGATATATTAGGGCAAAAACATCACAATCGGTTCTGAGAATTTAGTGCCTACTATTTTGGAATTATACATAGTACAAAATATAATATCAATTCCAATGAAATATCTTGTTATTAACGGATTTCATAAATATTTACTTTGAGCATAAAATATTTGTATGTGACTCCTCAATTTATAAAAAACTATTGTTTTTTTTACAATGACTGAATATCTGTATCAGGAGTATATCTAATGTTGTTCAAAGAAAGTGGGTTACACACTAAAATAAACGATAACAACTTTCACTCACTCAGATCCTGATAATTATACCATTTGATATGATTGTAACAGTTTAACTACAATCCTGCCGTTTCATATTTGGTTATCAATCATTTGTAAACATCTATAATGATACCGATTCCACGAAAGTTGAGATAGCCAGTCTCTTGAAAGAACTGTGTAAAGTCCCGATTTTAAAACCTGTCGCAGGTCGTGAACTCTGCGGAGATACGAAAGATTGTCGCAGCTGGTGGGGTTGGTCATCGTAAAATGTGAAGTACCTTCTACTGGGATCATGTATTTTCGGAGATGGGGGGTATAAATGACACAGGAAGAGCCAAGAACTGCAGTTCAAGTTCAGTATCGACAAATATACGGTCTGGAAGACTATTAGACGGATTATAAAGGTAATTATATTCTTTTGTACATTATCTACTGATCTTCGATATCTTTGGAACAATATCTGGTGATTTTTAATTTTTATAATTCGATGCAATCGTTGCAATCCTGAAAAATATATTATATAGATTCGTAAATTTTCATTTTGAATCCAAATCTTGATACATTTCATGAATTTACTAAGTATTAAGGATGATTTCGTAAGGAGGATATTCAATTCTGACTATGGGAACCCTTTCAAATACCTATTTAGAATATGTAACTGACCTGAAGTTCAATTTTTAATGTTCATTTGAGTTTTTTTTCTTCAAATCACCTCTAATATGAAAAACTGATTAAAAATTCCTTTCCAATGGGGTTTCAGTTCATGCCACCGATTACAATAAATGAGAGTAGCTCTAGGCATCGTAAGAGGTTGAACAAAAATCACCTGAAGTATTTTAAATTACCTGAAATATTTTGGATGGAACTTTTTTAGTCAAAAATACTCTTTGAGGAAAGATAGTCTGTTTTAATTCATGAGTCAAACAATATCAAAACAGTTCTTATCTTGCAATCCTAATATAATGCTCATAATGCTAAATAGTATTCACTAGAAATTGATGCCTATTCAAATTATTGGGGTCCATTCAATCTATTTATATATACTCATTACATATTACTGTATTCGAATAAAATAAATCATTGAATAACTCAACTTTTGGATATATGTAGGCCAAAAACAATGTCATTTCCATAATTTTTCTATTTTTTCCGCCAATAATTCGTAATGAATTCTTTGTTTTGATTCAAATCTATTGTACTTATGATGTACTGTTTAGAACCTTTGGTGTAGTAATGAAATTCAAGAGGAAGATCCTCTTGAAGATGATCACTTGGTGATCGAAACACGTGTCGAGGTGTAAAAATAACGATTTGGTGTTGGGAAAAAACTTCAGTAATATTCAAATCTATTGGGTGAACATTTTTAGTAAACTGATAGTAGATCAGATTGGCTTAAGATAGTAGGTTGAATGATTTCTCGAAATATATCTCTTTTTTACTATGGTTTCTGTTATCTGAATCTGGATTTTTATATTGATTTTTTGCTTCTCATGGCAAGTTTTTACATACTGAGTCTTCTTTCGAAATTTTTCGGTTAAAATGTACGTATATACCCAAATAACATATCCCACTGATTAAAAAATGGTTAACACATACTTTGAAGTTCGATTCTTGAAAACTCTCAAAAGTACTGATTATTCGGGAGTATAAACTCACACAATATGAAAAACAGTGGACAGTATTGAGTCCTCCACAAAAAATGTCTTTCAAAAAATTGAAATTTACGTTTTGTCTCGTTTCAGATGATCAAAAAATTATCCCTATTTTTTCTGGTGTCACTCGTAATATCTGCAGAAATCGAGGACATCAGAGAAAAAAGATCACTTCAGCCAGGAGCACCAAATGTGAATATTGGAAACAAAGACCAACCATGGCAGTTCGATCCTAATGTTGCTAGGGATGAACATGGGAATGTTGTTACCGATCTGAAAATCAAAAATCACGGTGAAAATCACGACTTTCACGCTGACTGGAACAAAGTTGTTAGGGGTCCAAGTAAAGCTAAGCCCACCTGGAATGTTGGGGGAACAATCAGATGGAGGAGGTCTCTGCAACCTGGTGCACCAAATGTAAATATTGGAAATAAAGACCAACCATGGCAGTTTGATCCCAATGTTGCTCGAGATGAACATGGGAATGTTGTTACGGATCTGAAAATCAAAAACCACGGTGAAAATCACGATTTCCACGCTGGATGGAACAAAGTCGTAAGGGGTCCAAGTAAAGCTAAGCCCACCTGGAACGTTGGGGGAACAATCAGATGGAGAAGGTCTCTGCAACCTGGTGCACCAAATGTAAATATTGGAAATAAAGACCAACCCTGGCAGTTTGATCCTAATGTTGCTCGAGATCAACATGGAAATGTCGTCACCGATTTGAAAATCAAGAACCACGGTGAAAATCACGACTTCCACGCTGACTGGAACAAAGTTGTTAGAGGTCCAAGTAAAGCTAAACCTACCTGGAATGTTAGAGGCAGCTACAGGTGGTGATTGGTTCAGTTAATTAATTTATTTTAAATAAGGTCAATCTGTGATAGCCCCATATGTATTTGGAAATAAATGAGTTATTTGTATAACCTCTTTTTTTTTAATAATAAGAAAACAAGAATATACAATACAATTCTCTCATGAAATCAACTCGATTTTTCAATGAAATCTTCATTTCGTATTATATTTTCAAGATGGAAATATTTGAAACGCTCTAGAAAACTTCAAAATGAATAAATGCTCACTTATCAATTCATAAACATATAAATGCATACTTATCAATTTATAAACATATTTGTTCGTGATTTTGACAAATTAGCTTGTTGCAATTCAATGATACATTTTATCTTAGCGAATGGTTGAATTGGTTCATGATATACATCAAACATGCACTCTGTATATATTCATAAACTTCTATTGACGATGGAGCAAAGTACTGTCACTTTATTAGAAACACATCGTCATCATATATTCGGAATAAATGTTCAATAACTTTTTCGCTGATAAACATCAAATTACAGGTGTTATTTTTCAGTTTCATGAAATTGAATAGGTAGAGTATTACTGACATTGGATTTTCATTCACTCTTACTATGTAATAATGCAATTTAAATATCATATTTTAGTTAGTGCCACATATTCATTTTGAATTTTATTATATTATCACAACAGACTACAACTTCACCCTAATTGATAGCAGAGTAAGTAGAATTTATTTCCAATTCTATCTTTCGTCTACAAAATATAAATTGTGGAGTATTTACTATACGTCTATGAACGATTTAAAATGAAATCATTATGATCTGTTTTATAAACGCAATCCTACATAGATTTTGCTAACAGCATAATATAAAAACCATATGCAGAAGAAAATATTTTCATTCCTTGTTTTAATACAAGATTATTCAACTGCATTCCAAAGAAAATTATTGATTTTTTCAAATGAATCTTATTGTTTTATAACAAATATCATTCGATAGCATAAGATTTGTTTTGTGAATTATATTTTTCATTTTAATATCCTGTAACTGGTAATATGCCACAATTTTTTTGTTAAATACTTTCTTTACTTTACGTTGTTTATTTATGAAAATCTAAATAGTTTAGGTTTCTTTTAACCAAAATCAATGTTTTCTTGAATAAAAACTAGTAAATTACAGAATACCTGGCGTTTTCCAGATTACGCTTGGAAGATTTGTAATTAGAGTGGATAAAGTTTCTTTGAAATTTCTACAAACTGTAATTCAGCAGTGTTCCTTTCATTGAGTTCCATACCGATGTTGAAATGAAATCGAAAAGATGTTTTCAATACAGAATTGGTAGGTTAATAAAAATATAATATATATCCAGTTTTTATTTTGAAAAAAGTAGATTTTTCTCTGAAACTCTGATAATTATTGGTATGAGAAATATTATAAATAAAGAGGGATATATTTTTCAGGAGAGATTATTTTTTGATGAAAAAGTGTTTTTGGATTTTTACTACTCCATCTTTTTACAAAAAAATATTGAAAACGAAGGAAAGAAAACATTTATTGAGTTCAGTTCAATCTCTTTAGGAAGATATCAAGATTATGCATGAAAGCAACTTCTAGATACAAACTGAAAGAGGAAACTCTTTCGAAACAACTACTTCCATATGAACATTGAACTATACGAAAAATATGTTCTCATATTCAGATTGTACTTCGAACTACATTCATAGGAACGCATCACAATATACGAAAGAGTAAGAGGATATATTTATAATAATTATACTCATGTTTGTTTTTTAAGAATTACTGATTGCTCATTAAAGATAAAAAACGACCCCCTTGTTTTATTTTTATAAGCACGATTTCAGTTTTCTTTATATCCAAATATATCCATTGATGACCTCTTCATAAGAGGGGATATCTATGCTCAATTATAATAATTTGTGAGATGAAATGTTGTCAAGAATATAGATACATTAAAAAAAGTAAGTTATGATCAAAAACTGGAAGGAAATAGTTAACTAACTTCTTAACGAAGCTGATACTTGATGTAGTTTCGGTAATTAACCTGCTACTTTCCTCAATAGAACATATGTCAAGCCTAAATGCATGGACTCACTGAAAACATTTGAACATGTTTTAACCAGTTTTATAATTATGTGATATTATGAGATACTTGATGAAAATCCTTAACGTATTTATGCTAGACTTCATTTTGTGAGATTTTCATTGAACAGTTTATACAAATCATTTTTCGCGTTTTTCAGATCGAGAATATCAGTAGTTCTCTTCGAAATATTCGCCAAAAACTATAAATGTCGAATTTCGTTTTTTGGCTCACCGCCTTCATTGCAAATGATATTAATAAATGCGAAGGAGCTTTCAGTACTGTTTCATATTCTGATATGATCCAATCTGATATGAACCTATTTTCCATCCGAATTTTCGTTCATTAGATTTCATCGTCACTTTTTTTAAATACGGCCCCTATTTTTTTTTCATCGACATTTGTAGCCACTCACTGTAATAATACATCCTGCTATGTATTACAACACATGTGTTTTTTCTCATTATCACTATATGGTCATACATTCCCCGGTCAGAGCTACCGCAAAAAAATAGAGACCAACATATGTTGGGTCTAGAACTAAAAGCTTTACATGAAATCCATAAATCTAAATAACACATAATATACCGAGTAATAAACAGAACAGAATAAATGGTAAAATACTCCTAACCTTCTACGTCCATCACGATACCTCACCAAATGTTCAAATTGCCATTCATCGTTTCTTAAACACATATTCTCTCTTGCAATAGAATGTTTGTGTCAATTTTCCTGCATTTTTGGAGTTATAGCCATGCAAGCCCTTCTTATTGTTCCAATTCGTTAATATTGCCAACAGTTGAGCTGAGTAACTTGTCTTTAATGAAGCCTCCGTAAGGTTTAAGTTAGGTGAACGTGGTGATCATTTAGTAGGAACATTATTTTCTACCCAACGTCCTGGTAGAATCGTTTTCTGGAAATATATGCAAATAGATCCATCAAATTGGAAATACTGACATTCTTTTAGAATATTCGAAGGCGAATCTTCCAGGAGATGTCCTAAAAAAGTAGGGATCTATAATCTTGGTGTCTAGCACTCCAAGCCAAATATTAACTCCAAATCTCTCTTGGAAATTTGTAGCTCTATATAGAAAGGAATTTCATTGTCGGCTGTGAAAATAGTTATTTCTGTAAAACCATTCGTTATTTGTGAATCTATTCTCATCACATCATGCAATTTTATCACAGATTTCATTATCCTGACGATGGTGTCTGAGTACACAACAACATATTTTTAATAAAATAAGTCCGTTAAAGGCAAATGGTGGATTTTTCTGACTTTGTAAGATCTTAATTTCATTCATTTCAAAATTTGTGGAGCTGATGTAGTCGATATAGTATTATGATGTGCAATATCTCTCATTGATACTTGTTCTCAATATTTTGGTATTCCACAAATCCTGAATCGAATAAATATCACCTCTTTTTGTCACTCCTACTTGAATGTTTTTCTAATGAACTGTGATTCCGTAAACACCTTTCAACCTGTCTCAGGGTACAATTCTCCATACAAAGCTAGAAGTCCAGTAACATTTCTTGAATATCTCGCGTATACGAAAAGCATATCAAATTTCCCAACTATCACATTCACGCGAATCTAATGATTATTCGCGTTCTTGACAGTATATTTGACAATTATACATATTCTGTTGAATCAAGGCTCACGTTAAACAAATCAATTCATTACATTACTGTCATGAATTTTTTCTCAATTTTTATTTGTTAGAAGACATCAGAAACAAACATTTATTTTCCATAAACATTGGCTTTTGAACTGCTCTTCCATATTTATAAAAAAACTCTGGAATACATGGGCCTTCGTCTTTACTTGCAAATTTTCAAAATATGTGTGGAGTTGACGTCTGAGATATTAGTTTCTACCTTTTTGAGGCTACACAAAAACTGATGATATTTTTTCGGAGACAAACGTTGGGAAATATATATATTTTAATACATAGCTGAATTGGTCATTGGAGTGGCTACAAAAATCGGTGAAAAAACTAGAGGTACGTATTTCGAGAAAAAAAGATGAATATGAAATCTAATGAACGAAACGTTGCATTGCAAATTGGTTTATATCAGATCATAACGAATATGAAACAGTATTGTAAGTTCGTTTGCCTTTTTATATATCATTCGAAATGGAGGCGGTAGAGACAAAATATAAAATTTGACAATTATAGTTTTTGACTAATATTTCAGAAACAACCACAACCACAGATATTCTCGATCTGAAAAGAGATTATTCTTGTTCTAGCGATAGTTTGATCAGTTAAAAAAACGGCCTGTAATTAATTTCTGCAGATGTGTTCTATCTAACTAAATTGTATGAGTGCTTTATTCCAATCAACAATTTGAATTATTTTACTATCTATTTATTTAATGACTTATAATTATACCTCGGTTTAAGTGTGAAATGATTAAATAGACATGTTATCAATGAAATTTACCTATATTTGAGTATCAGCTAATTACCAATTTGTACATGAGACTAACATTATCCTGTAGTTGTTCGTGCAAGAAATTGAAAACTATTACCCACGGGTTGAAAATAATATTCACAATTTAATCAGGGCGATCATAAAAAATGTAAGCCCCTCTTAACTTTTGAACGGAACATATTATCAAGGCCAAACAAAATTTACGTGAAGAAACATCATTTTTGGTACTTTTCATGAAAAGTACAGTAGTGTTGCATCACCTCTAGCTGAGAAGGCGCTACCAATATTTTTCAATTCGAATGGGGGCTCTGTTGCACATCTTTCGATATGATTAAAAAAACTTTATTCAAAATATGTTTTTCCGTTAATCAGCTGTCGCCTCCATACAAACGGCAACTCTCAGAAGTTGAGAAACTTCTGCGAGTTAAGAACTAACGAAGTCTCACCTTTTAACGTGTGATTCCTAACACGATATTCCATAACTTCATCTAATATCAGTCTACTCTGAAAATCTGTCAAAAACGATAGATATCATGATTTTTAGGATTATGTTCAATCCATGAAGAAGTTTCACAAAAAATTTAATAACGTCATATCATGTGGGCTAGCGGGCCAATCTAAGATACTAGAATGTCTACCTATCTATTTGTTTTGCTAATTGTCACATAGTGACTTTCGAATCAAACTACCATAATGAAAATGTCTTAAACCCACATTTGTAGCAAACTTATCCAAAGCAATTACCAAAATTAGATAGACAGACATGGTCCCTCAGAATGACCAACTAGATCACCTGATATGATGCCTCTAAAGTGTTTGAATGAATTCGTGACATCTGAACTGTACGGGATACGACCGCAATCTATTTCAGAAGATAGAAAAAGTTGTTGTGGCAAATAAATTACCACAGGAATATGCCATAATACGAGAAATGAATTTATTCAAAAATAAAATTTCAATGTGACAATTCACTAAACCGCTACACGTGTTTTCCTATTCGATAGCGTCTTCGGGCTTTACAATACTGTTTGTACACATTCTGTGTCGTGCTTTTATAGTAATTAGAATTATTATATATATTACTTCCTGCCAAATATCTTTATGATGAATTCATTACCTTAGCTATTTACCCATTAAGAAGCAACTCATATGAATGGATCATAACGAATACCTTTTTTACCTGTGCTATCATTAAACCTACTTTTGAGATCTGTCCTAATCATCAATTTCCTCGTTAGGGACAATTCAAATATATTTGATCATTGAGCAATAATCCCGAATTTTCCATCTATTGATTTCTGAACATCCCAAATGGTTGAGTTTTGAACCTTTTGGAATGCAATACGTCATAATCGTGATTGAACTCGTGCTCCTCTGTCAGAATTTTGAATTGGTCATTCCATTCAAAAATCTACTTTTTTGTTCTTTTATTCTTTTGGAGAAAGTTCTTCCGGTTTTTCCGATATAAAACTTTGGACAAGAACCGCCAGTCAACTTGTATACTTCCGATCTATTCCATACTGGAGTTTTATCTTTATTGTTTTAATTTATTTACCCAAATTATTATTTGTTCTGTAGGCTACGTCCAATTATTTGTCTTTCAAAAAACAAGCCATATTATTAGTAGAATCACCAAAGTGAGTTAATAATGTTTATAATTATTCTTTGAAAACGAATAGAGCGGTTCAGAGTTTGTTTCTGCATTTTTTAGCAATCATTGAGTCAATATTATCTACCTCGCAATTGTTTTTGGCAGTAGTATGTTTGATGACAATCAGATCTTTATGAAAATTGCTTTCTGGGAGTGAAATATTCGATAGTTGCTTTCTGACTCTGCGTGAATGTTATTTTCAATATTATATTCTGTTTAAAAATCAAGAGGCGCCGTTTACTACCGCACTGTATAATAGTAGTTCGAAACCTTGAACTAGTTCTGAACATGCTTGTCTAGGTTCCCCATTCTTCGTACTTACTGTATTCGATAAAGTTTTTATAAAATCCACATCATACTTCATCTCGCATATTTTCAATGAGTCAGTTTTCCAGAGTAAAATGCACTGCAAATTGAATAATAATAATCTTCAAACGTTTGAATAAAGCGCAAATTATCAAATTTTCTCTAATGAGGACTCCGTTTATGACTTTTGGTAATCAACCATTCATAAATATCAATAAAGATAGCGGTTCTAAGAATGTTGAAATAAAAATGTTTCGAAACAGAGTGAAACCCCGACTATGAAACCAGCTGTTTATTGTTTTCAGTAAAAAGTAAATTACCTTCCAAAAGAATTGTGTACTTTTGAACTTGTTGGATATAAAATAGTTGCAGATGAAAATAACATTCAGTTCAAGTTTTTCATTGACAAGTAGCAGCCTTGGCAAATAGAGAGCAGTACTAAAAAGGTGATTATTTTTTGTTTCCTATAAACTTATCATCATTTCTATACCATTGAATCTATCGATTGATTTGTTTAACCTACATCATTTATTTATGAAAATTATACTATGACAAAAAATGGAAATGTTTGTTGAATTTTCCTTCCAATAATCTTTTTGAACAACTTGAAAATATTACTTAGAAAACCAAACTTTCTTTCGGAAATTATTGGGTAAACAACCGAATATACATGATTTTATTGATCAACTTGATATTCAAAGATTGATTATTTTGTAAGATTCGTGAAGGAAAATTCGATAGGATTATTGTGGAAAAATTTTAAAATCGAGACATTGTATTCAACTATTTTTTCCAGATGTTTGTCAAATTGTCACTGATAGTTTTGATATCTCTGGTATCATCCAAAGAAACCGATGACCGGCAAAAAAGATCATTACAACCTGGTGCACCAAATGTAAATATTGGGAACAAAGACCAACCCTGGCAGTTTGATCCCAATGTAGCTCGAGATGAACATGGGAATGTTGTTACGGATTTGAAAATCAAAAATCACGGTGAAAATCACGACTTTCACGCTGACTGGAACAAAGTAGTTAGGGGTCCAAGTAAAGCTAAGCCCACCTGGAATGTTGGGGGAACAATCAGATGGAGAAGGTCTCTGCAACCTGGTGCACCAAATGTAAATATTGGAAACAAAGACCAACCCTGGCAGTTTGATCCCAATGTTGCTCGAGATGAACATTGGGATCAAAC
>WOGN01009861.1:0-10647 GCA_015342105.1 Leptinotarsa texana | reverse complement strand
TTTAACCTACAAGTATTATACATTTTTGAAATCAGCTCAAAGAGGAGTATCCAAATTTCACATAAAAAATATGAGAAGTAATTAAAAAAAAAGGATGCTAGGGGTGAGGGGGTGGCTTTTCCAGTTAGTTCAAATAAGCCATAATGCTTGCCCCTTCCAACATAAATAGACGTGTTTTTGGATTTTTCCTAAATACCAGTATTACAAAAGTTATTATAGGTGGATACTTTTATCTGAAAAGCACTGTATAAAATACATATACAGCATACGGGCCACATTCATAAGTTAGCACACAGGTCACTGGAAAGCTTCCTATGTCAGTGACTCCGAGTCATCTACCAAAAGATTTTCTTTTGTTTGCTTTTAAAGCAAATCATTCCATGGAGGAATTTCCCGTTAGCTTTTATTGCTTTCACTTCAAAACTATTCAGTGAAGGACATTTTCCTACTGAATCAATTAGCAGATTGTTCATGATTGTTGCAAAAAAACATATTTTTTGTGAAAAATCTGTTGACATACCTCTGATTCGTATTCAGCAGCCCAAAATATCACATAGAACCAAATTTCAAAACTCTTGCAAAACTCTCGCAAACTGCCCTTTTTAGAAACAAGTTGCCTCGAGTCTGAGTAGGATGAAGTAATCGTTAGCATGTCTTTTGTCACTTCCATTCTGGATACATTAAAAGATACGCTGTCTGTTCGAAAAATAAGGTGAATTTTCCTCAAAAAATATAAATTTTCTCATCAATTTTTATTTTGTATCTTACAAAGTCTCCCTCGGATATTTGCAACAATTGAGTAGATAAAAATCGAATCGCTGAGAATGTTCAATGACATACCAAAATGTGCATGGCAGAGCTGCTTCGAGAACGGTAAAAAATCCTTTCATGTGTCAGTTTAATTTTGAGAGCAGGAAAAAGCCGCAGGGGTACAAATATGGTGAATACGGTGGCCAAGGTACGATTGCGCTGTTGTTATTGGTGAAAAAGTTACCAACAAGCAATGACGAGAAATTAGGTGAATAATTGTGATCGAAATGCCACGACTTGTTTTTTCACAATCCCGGATGTTTTCTTCGTAATGCTTCTCGCAAACGGCGCACAACTTAAAGATAATTAAAGATAGTGCTTCCTATTGACCGTACGACCAAGTGGCAAGAATGTCTGATGTATCACGCCATGGTATTCGAAGTAAACAGTGAGCAAAACCTAGACAGTTCATCGAATTTTGCGCCAAGTATTATCTTGAAGTAATGTGTCGCCTGCGAGAAACAATACGAAGAAAATGCCAGGTATTGTTAAAAAACGTCACGATGTGCATCTATCTGCTCACTGGTCATTGATTATTCATAATTTCTTGGCCAAAAGTCAACATCATATTTATTCCTCAGCCACCGTATTCACCAGATTTGAAACCCTGCGATTTTTCTGTTCTCAAGTTTCAACCGAAACACTGAGAAAGACTACTTTGTAGAGAACAAAAAAAAAGTTGATGAATAAATACATACTTTTTGAGATGCAAAATTCACCTGATTTTATGAACTGACGCGTGACGGATATCGATGAAGGTTAATGTTTCGGAAATTCATTTCAAAATATTCATTTTCCTGATTTGTCATGTTTATGCTAGAAATATTGATGCATGTATATTTCACTACGATCACTCCCAACTTTCCTACATGACAGAGCTCGTATTGATCTTATAGAAAGCCGTTGTTTTCTTAGTTGATATCACGACAGATATCAGATTATATATAGATAGATAGTTCTCCATTTTCAACAGGTATAAGTACACCCAAAAACAGTAAATGTATAGGTTATATGCATGTATATACTAAATGAACGTATATAAACAAAATATATAGAAAAAATGTTTTAAATGCGATAGAAATGTACATTCACATGTATGTTAGCAGGATTAGATACTACAAAGAGAATATAACATATTGTAAGTTAACGTCATAATATAACACCGTAGGTTATTGGACTAGCATCTATCAGGAAACAACTACCACCCTGGCTAAACAACTACTACTATCCGGATATCCGGATCCCGAAGAATTTTTTCAAATCTGATTAGTTGATATGAGAATCGTGCCTGATTATTTGGTTTGCCGCCATGTTCTGCTATTATGTTATTCAAATTTTCAATAGAATAGTATTGGGGAGCATCTGAGTAGGTAGGTATATCTATTCTTTTCCATTCTGGAATAACACTTCTTTGAGATTTCGTAGCTTTTTGACTTTCTTATTCAATACGTTTTGCTATTTCACTCAGAGGGAGGTCGTCTTTCGAATCATAACTATCTACATCCGATTGTATTCTAGTTTCGGCAGTATCCACCTCAGCACGTTCTGCTATTTCAATCAAAGGGATGTCATCATCTGAATCATCACTATCCTTATTCACTTGTATTTCATAAGTTTCCCGCAACATCCCCCTCCATTATTTCTTCTCCGATTATATTTCCATCAATGTTTTGTCATCGGTCAACTCGTCTGTTTCCGGTGGCACATAAACGACATCAATAGAATCATAATTTCGATAATCCAACTCTTCCTCTAAAAAGCACGTCAGCATGTCCCATTTCAGAAACTGACTTTAAGAATGAATAATTATAATGAAATACCAAAATCTACATTCTATAGTTATGATTCTTATCTCATTTTGACAATTAAATACAAAAAATACGAGAAATCTGCTGATACTGATTCGCACTGAACCAAACTCAATCAAGGCTAATAATCAGTCGACCATCGTATCCTTATATTAACAAACTCGTCAAAAATCACATACTAGTTCATGAAAATGTTTACCATTATCGGCCAAAGGTATTCGCAACCATCACAAGTACATACAAAAATTAACGACATCCAAAAACATTTACGCAAATTAAAATACACGTTACCATTGAGCATATTTTTTATTACTGTTCAGCACGAAATTAATTTATCATTTTATGTTCAGTATCGAAAAAAATAGATTTTATTGGTTAATTTCAGGAACGGTCAATTTATAACATTTTCAAGTAAATTGCAGAAAATGAAAAAATAATGTTTTGGATTGAATAAAAAAATTTTTACTTTTTCTGGAACTGAATATCCATCAGAATAAACATAAATAATATTGATCTAAACCACAAAATAATATATATAGAAAAGTTGCATTTACGCAACTTTGGCGGTTAAAGGGTTAATCTATAGTGCAGGGATCTGAGACTGACCGGGACGAATTGTTCCTTTAGATGATTTGATTCATAGCCAGTTTTCAAGTATACCCACTGACTATAGGTATGTGAAAAGTTATGATAAAATTATAAAATATTGTATCAGACAGGCACTCGATTGATTATGCTTTCTCACAACGTGAATCTTTCAAAATCCTTAAAGAATATCAATTGTGATTATTAAAAAACTTCTGCAAAAAATCTCTTCGCGGGAAATATTACTGAAATGTTTCGATTGTATGTTGATATCTATCGTGGTATATGCCAGGAGAGTAGAAAAATGATAATATTGGAAATTTGACTTTATTTGAATCAGCATTATTTAATCCCACCTGTATTTTTGTCAAAAATATGACATTGGACTATCCCCATGAAAAGATCCTATCACATTTTTTTCGATAAATCATAATTTTCAATCACGAGCAAAACACGACACTTCCAGATACGCCATTAAGGAATCCCTGGAATTATTGATAGGCTCTGTCGAGGCGAAGTCATTAGGCCATCTGTAACATTATTACTCGCATTTATCAACATCTCCCGGAGCTATTTTGTGGATCCAGCAACGAGCGATGATCTTGAGTGGTCCTTTGAATGTCGAGAAAATTCTTGAATGAATTTCGCTTTGCTCAGAAACGTTTCGTGGATATAAATTACCGTTGGTAACAATAACGTTCATGTTGAATCTGCATGTTTGTTAGATAGTGGCAAGATAGTTTTTGAGTAAATCTGCAGTTAGATGTCAGTTGTAACTATTTAGTCACTATAAAATGTAAATATTGAATTTTTCATAGAATGAAATGACAATAGGCAGGAAAACCAATGTATGCAGAGATTTCCGCTTCTATTCCAAAACAAAATCTTCAAAACCAAAATTGCTTGATAATAGGTCTGGGAACGTATCCTTGATACGATATGTACATTTTATTCAATGAGTATTATTTTTTCAAAAAAATCAATTAGTACTCATATTAAATGGTGACAACACCTGCCGTTCACTAGTTACCATCGATATGAATCTCAATCAATTGGTAAAGATGACTTGAGTGGATTTGATGAAGGACATTGATCTACAGATAATAAATGGAGAACAAGAATGAAAGAATGAAAAACTTTTCCATCTGTATGAAATATTTGTGTCTAACCAATGACCGAGCCTGGATCTGCACGGGTGCAATGCTTATACTAAATTCAATTTCACCCACTGGAAATTCAAGGGCATCGGTGAACAATGATTGAAAGTTAATTTTCTTTTATGGACGCCTCGTTTTCTCCCGTGGCTAGCGCCCCAGATGGAATATTCAAGAATCCTTTCTTAATGCACATTTACAATATAAAACAAACCTACATACAAAATTTCAGCCTCCAACTTGGTTGGAGTTCAAGAATCATTTTCTTGTGCGCATCTGAGACATAAGAAGCACCTATATATCAAATTTTAGCTTCCTAGGATCTAGAACCAGTACGCAGGACCAGGGTGACCTTCGTATTTATGACTATAAATATAGAATCCTGCCACTGGTAGTAACTTATATGTTAAAGTAGTTTTTCTTGTAGATTGAAGATCTGGAATGAGTGATACTCGGCGGGATACAATTCTTTATATTCTTGAAAACGAAACTGCTTATTTTGGCTCCGAACTACAATTGAATTCTTGGACTCAGAAGTTGATTTGAACTATTTGTGTTGAACAATCGAAGCAGTGGACAAATAAAAAAAGACGATCATTATCTTTTGGTATGCCTATGCTATGGAGACTTATGTTGATGATTGCTGTTTATGCTGTACTAATGTGAAAGGTATCAATGCAAAAAAAATGAGATAGTTTTCGTAAACTCCACTTCAACTACACGACCGATTCTACACGGTCATGAAATTCAAGTCCCCCTTTCAAATTCAATACCTGATCTCAGTGCAACATCGTCAGGACTGAATATACAGCGTTGAAAGTCAACAAAAGTTTTCCAACAAACATAACATCAGCCACAGAAATTCATACACGATGAATTGAATTATTCGATTGAAGATTTAGGTCTTTGTAAAGAATCTGCTCAACTTCTTGGGTATATACTTCATGCAAAAGACCTGTTAGCTCCTGACACACATTTTGTTTGGTAAAGGAAACGTGAAGACTAGTTCACTCATGCTCTTTTCTCAGTCAGTAAGAGTCATTAGTTTATTATAAGAACATTCTTGAACTGATTACAAAGTTAGGAGCACGATTTGATCCCGCAGCATGAAGGCTTTCTATGGATTCTTCGAAATGAAGATAGAAAGATGTTCTTCTGCACAATTCTAATCAGTTCGCTTCTGTGCCTGTTGCTTATTCTGTTCAGTTGAATAAGACTTATCGAAATTTGGAGTGAATTTCCAGTAAATTGAAAGCTTGGCTGACGTTCAAAGATGTTATCAACAATTTTTTAGGAAATCACACCTTGACCATTGAGAGTTAGAAACTCCTGATGATCTTGATGGTTTCAGTGAAGAACAGAACGAACATTTACACCAAGGCATCAAAACTACGGAAACAAGTTACCAAAGTCGATGGAAATAAAATAAAATAGTTGAAAACTTTTGGTGAATGGATAATTCTGGTGATATTATTGATGATATTCACAAAACAAATCTATCCCAGATGTAATTTTATAGCAGAACGTGAACGACGTCACTCAAAATATTTCTACAGTGATGACTGTATACCATATTTTCATAACAAATGTTTAAATATATGAATTTGAAATTGAATAATTGATTCCCAAATGCACAATTTTTCCCTTTTGAAAAATCCTGATGTGATAGAGTGAATATGTGGGTAGTTCTGTATTCAATATATCAAAAATTAGTGATATTCAACATATGAATGGAAACAAAATTTCAAAATTTGTCGGCCAGTGATCTCAATCATATTCTTGTATACAGTCCAACAGCAAACATCAACACCAACATATGAGCAAATTTGTTTCCTGAGGAAATATTTACGTTTCGAATCAAAATGAAATAGCTCCCCTACATTCTCAGGATCACGTTTCCGAAATTTCCATATTTGCTTCATCTCAACAACCATTCTGCCAGATTTCCGAAACACAAACCACGCAGCTTCAATAATCAATTCCTGCCACAACTGTACACCCTACCAATATTTCATGAGGACAACTCCAGATACATTCATTTGACAAGCTGATAATTATTGATACAATCAAGTCTACATTGTTTGGCGAACTTTCCCAATCCAGGTCGAACGGATAGAATATGCATTCAGGGGAATCGTGAATATTTCGTTGGAATTGATGGGTGATTTTGCTGCGGAATACTGCGGTTCGGAATGGGTCTTTATATGCAGAACTGCAAAATTTGTGACGTTAGTTTCTGGAACTCGTAAAAGTTTGTGATCATCTTATATGTTTACGATCGTATAATCCACTATTGAACTATCGCAATGGTAAATCTTTTTATTTATATTTGATACTCACCTCTGTTGTTGTTGAGAATTTGGTGCATTTTTCAAATGCCAATTTTTGAACAGAGTGTTCGCTGATCTACTTATGATGCACTGTTTGGAACCTTTGGTGTAGTAATGAATATTAGTATAGTTTTTTACCAAACATCAAATCAATATTTTCACACCTCGACACGTGTTTCGATCACCAAGTGATCATCTTCAAAGAGGAAGATTTTAATCTTCCTCTTTGATAACTAGTTTCGTTTTTTCAATTTCATTTAGATCTGGGTACGTCACAATGATTGCTGTATCATCGGCATACATGAAAACTCGACCATCTTTTATGTTTCCGGGTAGTTCATCACCGTAAAATAAAAATAATAGTGTCCAAGCACCCTTCCCTGTGGGGTGCCCAGATTCATATCAAATTGATCTGAATAATTGTCGCTGACTTTAACGACTGTTTTTCTATTACTCATATCAGATTCAAACCACGTGTTGATTGACTCTCTTATCATTTTGTAGATCTTTTTACTTAAATACTTTGGGTTGATCGTTAATGCTCGGCTTGGATCAAAAAATATAACAACTATATAGTATCATTTGTTTATGTCATCAAAAATATATTAGATCATTATCAGTTAATGCTGTTTCGATTGAATTTTTTTTCTAAATCCGTGTTTGCACGAACTTGTCAAATTATTTTCTTGCAAAAAACTTACCGTTCTTTTGTAAACTGATTTTTTCATTATTTTCGAGATACAGCTCAGAATACATATGACACTATAATTTTCCATAGCTGTGGGATCTTTTTTTTTATGAACTGGCACGACTTTTGAAATTTCCAGTTGGTTTGGAAGAATACCTTCCTCTACTGATGTATTGATCGGGGTAGTTAAGTTTTTTGCCAAGTTAGCTCAACCTCCAAATAATATCATAGGAATCTCGTAAACACTTGCTGTCGTTTTGTTTTTAAAACTCATCATTATATTTTATATTTCCGAGTTGCTGTCAGGAATAAAATACATAGAACTACATGGATGATGAAGGAAAATTGATTCTGACGTAAATTTAATGTTTAGATTTTTTCTGATACTGATTTTGAGAAATATTTTCCCATTGTGTTCGGTAGAGAGACCTTAATACTAGAACTCAAAACCCTCATACACGTGATTTGATCCATCTTTTACTCAACTGGATTATGTTTGAGTGTCGAGATTTTCACTAAGATTGATCAACGGAAAGAAATCAGCATGCTTATTTTCCTTGCGGTGCGTCATCTATAGACAATAATTCAGAAATCACTGAGGTAAATCAACTTTGATATCAACCACCAAATATGAAATCTTTTTGTGTTCCTGTGTTTGTGTTTGCTAAAGGGATGCCCACTTTAGATCATGGAAGATACAGACATTAATTCCACTAGAGTATCTTATGGACATGTCGGAGGATTTGTGGTAAAACTTAGGGTTTAGATCCCAAACAAACTCATTGGATTTATGTGATGATTGTCAGACCAAGGATCACTTGTGGTTTGTGGTGCACTTTTCTGGTGGCCAAAGGCTTCACACCACACCGACAGCAGCCGTGGAGATGATTCTAGAACTACCTCCTCTCCACTTTTTTTTGTATAGAGAGGCTAGATGGACTGCATATAGAATTGTGCACATTGCCAATTGCACAAATTGATTTAATGTGCAATAGACTGTTGGTTGACACAGCAACTGTCAACTATGAACTGCCTCTGCTCTTCCGAGCAGAGAGGATGGTGAAGTGAGAATCGAAAAGCTTTTTCCAAAAATAAAATATATTCACAATCATTTTGATGGGTGAGAATAATTTATCTTTCTATATATATTTTTCGACTGAAATAATATTCATTGCCATTATTTTCTGGGTTTGAAGGACGTGAATTTATAGAATTTTATTCTGACGTTTTGCTGGCGCGACTGGCTGGCTCACTGAGAGGTTTATATATCCTGAGTACATCGCCGATGACTGTATATTACGGCTGCATATTTATGTTGACTCTTCAAGTAGTTTGGTGTGCTATTATCTGTACCAGGCTCAGGTTAATTACGTGAAGCGTGTTTATTTTGTAGAATGGGATTCCATATGCGATTGAGGTTCACAGTGTGTGTTTGTGGATTCCTATTGCCTCCCATACCAATCGTCTATGGAATTTCTGGTGGGGGCAATGAGTTCTTTTTTTTGAACAGAATCCTGTGGTTTCCTTCATTGAGTGCGTGTTCTGACACAGCTGACTTGTCTGTTCGGTCTAGTCTGCAGTTTCTTTCATGCTCCTTCAGTCTTACTACTATAAATCTTTTGGTAGTTCCGATGTATGTCTTTATATATGCGCACGTTATTTGATAAACCCCAGCTTCTGATAATGGATCCCAGTCGACATATTCAGTGTGTGAAAGCCAAATGGAATGAATTCATTATTTTGGTTACTGAACACATTTAAAAAAAATCGCGAAATACGTCGAATGTAAATTTCAATTTGACATTCTTCAACGTAAAAATGCCACTCCTACCTTCAACCCCCTACGAATGATAGGTATGGGAAATATAGATTTGTTATATTTCGTTTGGAAGGTCTCTCCATTCTCCATTCAATGAAATGAAGAATACGAAAAAGAACTATGAATGCTAATGAAGTAGATGTTCGAAATTATTTACCGCGAATGTTTTGGCAATATCCTAATCTCAAATAAAACTGTCTTCTAACATTATTTAACATATCAGGCGTAACCGACATAATCGCAAGCGTTATCCGTTCTTTTAAGTCATTCAAATCTGAAGGTTTGGGTTTGTACACACATAAAAAAATCTAGTGACAAGAGATCAGGTGATCGCGCTGACCATTCAATCGATCTTTGCCTCTCTGTCCACCGATTGGGAAATGTTGTATGGAGGTATTGCCGGACATTATGCTGAAACTATTCAAACTCAGCCGCGAAAGCCTTAACCATATTGTAAAATGATATTATCGTTAGGTAGGCTTACTATAATTATACCTATGATATTGCAAATTTCTACTTATTTTCTGCTGAACAATTATAGCTACTGAGCTGAACCACGGCAACATGGCAAGTTTTCAGTCAATTTTTGCGTTTCGAAAATCAAAGAAAGAACTTTCATACTAAAGTTTCACGTTGAATTGTGAGTGTAGCAACTCCCAAACTGAAAATGTCTGATTCAAATTCGCTTCTACATTGTATCTTTAATGCTCATAAGCATTTTCTTTTTGAGACACGTTAGAGTGAGTACATTGAAGCATATACATTATTTATGCGATTCGGAATTGAAATACATTGAGGTACTTAGTGAAAAAAGACGTTTCTGTGGGATTTACGTTAGCTGGTAGGCGCCATTCATTGGAATATCATATAATCCCTCTGATATAATATATCTGAGAATTCCAAGTGCATTTTCAGATTTAGATTTAGAATTTTTGTAAGCATGGTCGGATAATGGAATTTATTCGTAGGGATAACTTTTTTTTCAACTGAAAGAATACTTATAATGCACTGTTTGGAACCTTTGGTGTAGTAATGAATATTACTGGAGTTTTTTCCCATCACCAAATCGTTATTTTTGAACCTCGACACGTGTTTTGATCACCAAGTGATCATCTTCAAAGAGGAAGATTAAAACTTCCTCTCTGTTTAAAATACATACATATATGCACAAACACACATTTACATATACAGTGTGACCCATTTAAAATGGAACCACCCCTGTAGAATGTGCATTTTTCAATCAATCTCAATTTTTTTTATTGAAATATTAGGCATGAAAAACTGTATCTTGACACTAACTTTCACAATTTTAGTTTCATTTCCAAGGCACTCTATGGTTTTTTTGTTTGTCAAAAACGGCAAAAGTTTATTAGGCAATTTTTGTTTTCAAATTTGACTACACCACTGGATTCGTAGTCGTTATAAATCAAAACTGTCAAATTTTCATTAAAAA
>WOGN01009860.1:0-10647 GCA_015342105.1 Leptinotarsa texana | reverse complement strand
TTTTTTTATTACCTCTCCTTTTCTTTTCTTTCATTTTAATTTTTTTTATTTTTATTGATTTCTTTACTATTATTTTTTTATATCTTCACGGCCCAAAATTTACCAACTTTTTCCCAAGTCAAAAAAGCAGGGAGGATGTTTCCCCATCACCCCCATGGCGACGGTCCTGCTCAGCGTGAATTGCGAATAATAAACAGGAAACTTGGTCAAAATTGAATTGTGTTGATAGTGAAGTCATTTAGAAAGGTGGAGTTATTATTGCAGGTCGGGTATTATTGTTATCATTGTATAAAACAGAAGTATTGTCTGTTTGCCCGTTCCAACTCGATTGTTATAAATGAATGCGTATGTTATACAAGGTTAGTAATTGATAATTTTGTAAAATTTTTATTCGTCTCTCTAGTGATCTTCCATAAGATACGCTCAAAATGATAATGAAAATGGAAGCTTCCAAATTTCACAGAGTACCTACTGTTTCAATATAAAAAGTCCATAAAATGGCGGAAGAACTGCTTTAATTTTTCCATTCTTAATCTCAGCGTGAATTGAGAAAAACAAAAAAAAACTTCATCAAAATTGTGATAATAAATTTGAGGTAATTAGACGCTCAAAATTATAATGAAGATAGCAGCTATTTTTTTAAATACCTACTCTATTACCACGCAAAGTCTATGGAATGGCGGAAGAACTACTTTACTTTTTCCTTCTAAAAACTGCGATTGAATTAGGAAGAACCAAAAAAAACTCCATCAAATTTATATTAGTAAATCCTACTGTTTCACTATAGAAATTTTATAAAATGGCGAAGGAACTACTTCAATTGTCTCATTTTGAAACTGAGCGTAAATTGACGAAAACAAAAAACAGCTTCGTTAAAACCATGTTGGTGAATTTGATGTATTCACACGCTCGAAATTATGAGTGAATTGAAAGCTTCTAATCGTTTTTTACGCTTATGGTTTCAATATAATGACCAAGGAACTGCTTCAATTTTCCTATTTTAAAAGTCAGCGTGAATTGAGAAAAATAAACAGAAAACTTGTTGAAAATTGTGTTGTGTTGGTAGTGAAGTCATTTAGGAAGATGAAGTCATTATTGTCGGTTGGGCATTAATGTTATCATGGAATAAAACTGAAGTATTGTTAGTCTTGACAGTCAATCTTGAATGTTATATAAGGTGAGTAATTTTTTTAGGTTCAAAAAGTGCCTAAAAAAAATGGCGATTTGATTCGATTTTTGATAATTTTGTAAGATTTTTACTTCTTGTGTATAATGAAATTCCGTTTGACACACTTGAAATGATAATGAAAATTGAAGCTTCAAAATTTCTTGAAGCACCTACTAATTCACTATACAACGACGCAGAGTTTTAGAATGGGAAATTTGAAGCAGTTCCTTCGCCATTGTATAGACTATATGTATAGACTAAGTGTAAAAAAAGTTTACTGGCTTCCATTTCACTCATAATTTTGACCATGTATATAACATCACATTCACTAGTACTATTTCAGCGACTCTGTTTTGTTTTCGACAATTTACACTTAGTTGTAGAATGATAAATTTGCTGCAGTTCCTTCACCATTTTATATTATTTGTATGGTAAAACTGAAGATGCTTTTAGAACTTTTCAAACTTCCATTTCATTATAATTTTGGGTGTATGAATACATTAAATTAACTAACACAATTTTGACGAAGTTTTTTTGGTTCCTCCCAATTCAATCTCAGTTTTTAAAAGGAAAAGTAAAGTAGTTCTTCCGCCATTTCATAGACTTTGCATAGTAAAAGGGTAGGTATTTTGAAAAAAAAATGCTTCCATCCTCATTATAATTTTGAACGTCTGAATACATCAACTTCACCATCACAATTCAGATGAAGATTTTTTTCGTTTCTCCCAATTCACGCTAAGTTTTATAATGGAAAAATTTAAGCAGTTCTTTCGCCATTTTATAAATTTTGTGTAGTGAAAACAGTAGGTGCTTCAAAAAATTTGGAAGCCCATTTCCATTATCAATTTCTACGTGTGAATTCATCAGATTCACCGACACAATTTTGACGGAGTTTTATTTGTTTTTTTCAATTCACGCTGAATTTTATAGTAACAAATTTGAAACAATTCCTTCGCCATTGTATAGACTCTGAATAGTGACACCATAACTGTAAAAATGTTTATAATCTTTAATTTCACTCATAATTTCGGGCGTGTGAATACATTCAGTAACACCATTTTAAGGAAGCTTTTATGTTTTCGTCAATTTAAGCTTAGTTTTAGAATGAGAAATTCGAAGTGATTCATCCGCCATTTTATATAATTTGAATGTGAAACAGTAGGTGTTTCAAAAACGTTTAAAGATTTCATTTTATTATAATTTCAGGAGTGAGAATACATCTAATTCACCATCACGATTTTCTTGGGTATTCTCAACTCACTTTCAGTTTTAAAAGGGAAAAAGTAAAGCAATTCTTTCGCCATTTCATATAACAAAAATTTGAAGCTTTAATTTTCATCATAATTTTGGGCATGTGGATACCTCATATCCACCAACACAATTTTCACGAAGTCTTTTTGGTTTTTCTCAATTCACGCTGAGTTTTAGAAAAGATAATAAAGCAGTTCTTTCGCCATTTTGTAGACTTTGTATAGTAAACTGTATTTTACAAAATGTTGAAGCTTTTATTTTGATTTTCATTTTGGGCGTGTGAATACAACAGAATTTTGATAAAGTTATTTTCATTCTTTTCAATTCATTCTAAGTTTCAGAATGGGAGAAGTAAAGCAGTTCTCTCGCCAACATGATTCGCAATTTTGGAAGAGTGAATATATCAAATTCGCCAATAGAATTTTAATGAAAATTAAAGTAGTTTTTCCGACACTTCTTAGTTTGTATAGTGAAATAGTAATTGTTAAAGAAAATTGTGAAGCTCTTATTTTTATCATCATATATTATTTCGAACGAGTGGATACATCAGGTTTATCAACACAGTTTCATCAACGTTGAATTTCAGAAAGGAAAAAGTAAAACATTTTTTCCGTCATTCTTCAAACTTTGAAATCAGGTTTTTAGAGTTCGGCAGAGCCGAATGTGAATTGGTGTGAACCACCAGAAACCCTTGCGGGTGGTGGGCCTAACCCAACCTAACCATATTTCATCAGTTCAAACTTCCGTTGTCTAAAATAATATAAATTGATTTGAAATCTCTGAAAAGAAACAATTAGAAAATTAATGAGATCTACCGAAAATAACAAATTTATCAAACAAAAACTAAAATTACAAAGAATTAACATACAAGCTACAACCAAACAAATAAAATTGAAATATCAATAACAGCTGAAAAATAAAGATTGAAAATTATTATTTACCATGAATGAAAACAAATTGAAAAAAATTAAAAGATTTCAAACCAAGTTATGTCACGACGTTTCGATTGTTAGTATCCACAATCATCTTCGGGTGATAACGATTGTGGATACTAACAATCGAAACGTCGTGACATAACTTGGTTTGAAATCTTTTATTTTTTTTCATTTTGTTTTAATTTTTGTTAATAATAATTTTTAATCTTTATTTTTCAGATTTTCATTAATCTTTTAATTTTATTTGTTTGATTGTAGCTTGTATGTTAATTCTTTGCAATTTCAGTTTTTGTTTAATAAAATTCTTATTTTCGGTTAATCTTATTAATTCTGTAATTGTTTTTTTCAGGGTTTTCAAATTAATTTATATTAGATTAGACAATGAAAATCCGAACTGATGAAATATTCTGACTGATGAGTTGCCGTTTAAGTTACAGGGTACCTAATTATGCGATATCCGTACTTTGCGTCGTTGGCGTTACAGAGCTCTTATCATGTGCCATTGTACCAATAAGTAGCCTATATACAATGCATATAGCAACCATATTTTTTTTGTGATCAATTTTTTTTATGAATCATTTATTAAGTATTCCAAACTTCTAAAAAAAATTTATGGAAAATATGCCCTCAACTTCCAACAAATCTTCAAGAAATATTCTGAAGAATATTTGTACAAATGATTCTCGAATTATTGCAAAACTTAAGAATCACTGATGACCTCACTATATTTTTTTTCAGATAAAGATGATAAAGATAAAGACGGAAAGGAAAAACCTAACCTGTCGCAACTTCCCGTACCAAGACTAAGCGTATGCGCTAATGCTCAAAAAGTAGATACGTTAAAAATGGCGCAGACTGAATTTTCTATCATAGAATTTGACGCCGACACTTTTAAGGTATTACTGGATTATCTGCACACGGGGACCTGTCCTCTCACCTGCGGCAACGTTCCTGGATTGATATGCGCAGCTGAGCATTACGACCTACCTGAGCTCCTTCAGGCGTGCTTTCATCATGCCAAACAGTTTTTGAGGATGGAAGTGGTAAGTCGCTTGTGCAGTAAAAAACTGATGAACTTTGACGACCCGAGAAACCAATTTTAGAGTTCGATAGCGAAAATCAGCATGTTATTTTACTGACTTTTCGTCTACTACTGCGGCAATATCAGGCAGTATGCGCTATGGCGCTATGAGTGGTGGTGGAACTCACCTTAATGCCTTGATAATGTGTACCAAAGGTTCACCAATCTTATCTAAGGTGATTATTTTGAAAATTTATTACATGGCTCAAAATGGTCAATGAAACAGTCAATCAAAACAGTATTTTTGCTACTATGGAGCGGTCCGATTTGCACCATTCTCCTAAACACTACAAGTTGATGACTCTGTTTATTTTCCTCATTTCCCATATTTTCTTGACATTCATTCCAACGTTTTTGTTTATTGTATCAGTGTCAGCATTGTCTGCAGCTGAAGTATATGTTGATGGTTTGACCAATCAACCGACAACTGCGGTAGCAGAAATTTGGGAAGCTACCCTGGAATGCCATCGGAAACCGAATCCACATGTTTCTGGAAATGATATGAAATCGAGAAAGCGTAATGCAGTCAAGCTGCTGGAAAATAATTCCATAAAAATCAAAAGATAAATAGATAAGTACTATTCTGAAAATTCTCATATTGCTTCCAATCACCGGTTGGCAGCTGTTTCAGCTGTGGACAAAAAACTCCAAAATAGGGCATACCGCGAACGCGTGTTTCAGGCTATTGGCCTTATCAGCGCGGTACAGCCTAGTTCAAATATGGGCAACACTTGTTTGCCGAAAATAGGAAACAACACATACGAACATTTGTGGTTACAGTTAAAAGACCTAGAATTCCCAGGCTACATTTAACATGACCACGGAGTCAACCGCAGATTTGTGGTTCCACTTAGAAGACCTAGAATTCCCAGGCTACATTTAACATGACCACGGAGTCAACCGCAGATTTGTGGTTCCAGTTAGAAGACCTAGAATTCCCAGGCTATATCTAACATGACCACGTAGACAGGCATAGGAATAATAGAAATAATCAACATTGCCAAATCGAAAAATGTACGAAGCCTGTAATTACCAAGTCAATTATGAAAGTGTATATGAGCCCGTTAACGTTAAAATTAATGAAAAATTTTCCACATGGAATAAAATATACACGAAAAATCATGTTTGGAAATAAGTTCCATATCTAAAATAGTACACAAAGTCGAAAGATCACAAAATATTTACCTAAAATATGAAGTTATGCATTATTTAATAATATACAGTTATGAAAATCAAAAAATATAGCTGAGTGGATTAAAGAATCAATTCAAATATTCAATTTATTCTACAATCCTGATTATATTCAATCCTTTAATTAGATAATTGTAACAGTTGTTTTCACACTGAGTTGACAACAATTACAAGAAAAATGGCGTCTGTCAAATTGAATCATCAGATCTGTGATTGGATATTAAAAATCAATACACTTGGCAACTCCGCTCTAGACAAAATCAATTTTATTGGTCAACAGACACGGGGCCAATTTAAATTCTTACTTTTCGAATTGTTTATTTTTTCTGCAAATATAAAGATATCATGGGATCGATTAGGATTGATAAGTATTATATATCCCTAACTCGATCGGTGAGTAACCAAACCAGTATCATTTTCCATAACATGAAACAAGCCCGCTGTTTCATTTTTGATTTATATAATACACACTCGATAGCATCTATATCTTTGTTTATATCCTGTACCCGGATGTCACGCAGGTAGCTATAGCTGATATAGGACCAAACCAAGCAATAGGTCAATAAAAAACTGAAAACATTCGAAACAAGTTTCATAAAGGAAAATACCTGCTGTAACTGCTGCAACAAAGCAAGGATCGAACATTTACCTGGCTACCCACTGGACACCGTCCACTTAAATAATATTTGAATGGAATAGGGCAGTATATAGAAGCCCTTAGTTGCATGCTTTAGATTATAGTCCAGTCATTTGGTAAAAAAAAGGGGGTTACCTGGAAAGTTTTCCGGGAGTTTTGAAAATTGGTTAATTTATAGATTCGGGTATGCTCTTTTCGAATTTCAACTTTGCCACCTCGTACCCCCTCCGCTCGCGCCGCCATCTTGAAAAAATGGCGTCTAAAAACGGTTTTTTGGGAATATCTCCTTTCCGACGCATTTTACGAAAAAAATATTTATGTACAAAATTAAACTAGAAGAAATTTCCTACAATTTATGTATCAATAATTTTTTTAACCCCCTTTTTTTACCAAATGACTGGACTATGGTGTTGAAATGTTTTAGTGGATATTCCCTCAGAGTAAATTACTCTGAGGATATTTCACTATCTCCTACTTAGTGAATTCAAATCCTATGCGTTGAAAAAGAATTTATTTGGGTAGTTCATTTTTCTCACACTGTATGTATGTACTGTAATTTTCTTTCATTCATTTCAAATTAAATTTTTTTCTCGAATGTTGAGTTCATTCATATCAATATATTTTTTTTATATTATGTACGTCCTAACTTCGGGTGAATAAAGACGTTTTCTTATTATCTTTACTTTTTATCAAGAAAGCTGTAGGTAGGTGGAAGTTTTCGACAATACATTTCTTATGGGGAAGATATCCAAGTAATCATACCAGGAATATTCTATGCATCTTGATCATCACTATTTCCAATAGAAGGTTATCGTATTCTGCATTAAAATTGTAATAATTCTTATAGGAGAGGAGTAAGTTGACAATATTGATATGAATTGCTGATTCAACAATTGATTTTCAACTCCTTTATCTTTTTCCAAAAAATTTAGAAGGCAATTTTCAATTTGACAAGGGTGTCCACTTGTAGGTTTTTTAAATAACCGTTAGTTGCATATACGCTTTTAACATGTAGGTAAATAATATAAACATATAAAAAATATTTTGAGTCATGGGAACCACATCAGAATTAGTGTAAGACATTTTTGAGGAGCTGGTTTCTGAAATAATAAAATAGGTAGGTCAGTTATCATTTATTTTCGAACCAGTAATAACTTGGTTCCTTGGAGACACAGTACAATCGAACAAAGGTAGGATTGCACAATCACTTCCTTGCTCTTTTAAAAACAATAAGCGGTCCAGAAGAATGATTGTTTCAACTAAAGGAGCCAAAAACAGTCTAAGCGAATAAAATACTATAACATTTTTCCAAGTTTTATTCATTAATGATTCACAAAAAGAAACCATATGCTGAGGGGGATCAATGTTCATTTTTTGCATTACTTTCTCAATGTACCTATAAAAAGTTAAATCTTCCTTATATTTCACTCCCGGCACCATGGAATGACTTAATTTTGGATCTATTGATACTAAAATTTTTTCAAGGAGTGCTCTGTAAGAGTGTATCTTCAATTTATTGTATTCTTCGGAGTTGCTCAGCTTTTCAGCATAGGTTTCAATAGAGTGGCAGGCAATTTCACAAGATAAATATGAAAGCATGTAGTTTTCGTCACTGCAATACTTACTCATTGGGAAACTAGAAAGACATGCCGGTTCTAAAGTCATCTTCATATAACAGCAGCTTGCCATGTTGATGAAAGTGATATTAGGGCAGTCAACGTACAGTTTTAAGAGCAAGGATCCTAAATCACCGCAAGGATGTAACCCGACAATACCAAATCTCAAATCTGAACTGCCACCATATGCTTCAATAACCTCTTGCAGGAACTTTTCTTTCACAAAATCTCTAGTTATTCTGCGATTCAGGTGAACAGTTTCAAACTTTCCCTGGTAGAGAATATTCCTTTTATCCAGTTTAGTTTTGAATACCCTGTCTAACTCTTCGGCTTGTTTCGACAGGGACTCGTCTGCTTCAAACGTACACACTTTGAGGCCATATCCAAAAGCCATCATTCGACTCAGATGCCCCAAACCTGATCCAACATCTACTATGTGAAAACAGTTGGTCTTTTCTGCAGATTCGTAACATTTTTGAGCTAATCTGGTTATCTCGTGCCTTTTTTTCAGTTTCACGTTTTTCCAAAAGAAGTTCATGAAGTCATCATCGGTTTTAAATGCAAAGAAAGGGGCTAAATTCATTTCACTTCTTGGTAAAGTGTTATGAATGACTAATTCACGTAAACACAGTAACGCCAAGGGATATATTTTATCTTCTAGAGACCTAGTAGGTACAGAAAAATTCAGGAATTGGCTTAGAGGTTTCATTTCGATATCCGAAAAGTGGTTTTGCCATGATTTTGGTAATTTTTCCCAATGGTTCTCCAGATAGTAGTCAGACACATAAGAGTTCAAAATGTCCTCGAATTCTTTGTAAATTTTGTAATTTACTTGTAGGTTCCTCTGAATATTCATTACTTATCTATATTTTACTTCAGCTGATACAAAAACTTGTCACTTCTCTAGGTTAACTATAAGGGTTATCTTCTTCTTAAATTATGTTCTTGGTCACAGATTAAGTACTTAATCTGTGCTTGGGTCACAGAAGAAAAATATTTTACACACAAAGCACAAGCACTACAGGAAAATCTTTTAGTAAGTACTGTGGTGGAATCAAATGTGCCAAGTCACTTAAACAATTCCCGTGAAAGTATCTATAGAAGAGAGACAAATCTCCAACTTTTCTTCAATGTTCCAGACTATCAACGTTGCAAGTGATGTTCGTGTCTCCAATCATGCGGATGGCTCTTTTCTAGATGGGATCTAGTAGCTTCAGGGTATGCTTAGGGGCAGAGCTCCATACATGAGAAAAATACTCCTATACTAGCTAGGCACTTGTCTTATTGCCATTTCTAATCTGGATAACATTACCAGATAAAGCCCTGAATTCAATATTTCGACTTTGTTACGAATGAATTAAATATTAAATCTACTTATGTCACGATGACATTCCGTGATGACATTCATGCGCTCAGTTGATTCATTTCCAGTCATAGAAATTTTGTTCGGAATTGAATCGGGGTATTTTTTTCGTGTAATTCATTGTTTATATGTTTTTCGAGTTTTTTCCACTTAGATTCATCTTTTCGGGAAGAAAAGTATCCCTGTAGCTTATAGATCCAAAGATAATGCCAGCGTTTAGTCAATCATTTTTATTCCCTTTCTCTCTTTCACTCCTGTTTATAAACTGCTATTTCTATAAACTGTAATCATCTTAACATAGAAAAGCAGCAAGGACAACGCCAATGAGGTATCATCAATTATTCCGTTAAAAAGTAAAAAGTTTGTTTACCAGTTCAATTAGAAAAGTTTCTTGTCGGCCTAATAATAATAATTGGTTATTTTACAAAGACTGCAAATATATATCTTATGAGATTTGTTGGAAAACGAAGAAAAATTAATTGACTTTATCTCGTATCCCAACCTGTTTATTTATCAAACAGCATGGTCGAAGGTTATCAAGTACAAAATAAAAGTGAATAATTGTGAACTTTGGCATGTCTGATTCGTGTTTTCGTCCGATTTAGTCAAAATTGAAAAATAGCACTGAACACACCGTTTTACGTGAAAATGTCCAATTTAGTGAGAAGAATTATATCTACCTTAAAGGCTCCTGCACCGTTAGGAGGAGCTCCATATAAGTGAGTCAACAGTTATGTTAAAGCAATTTTCAAACGTCAAGAGATTTTTATAATCATAACTTCATATTGACATAAATTGAATGTCACTATTTACACCGGTACAGAAGCCTGTTAGAAATACAAGAAGGAGAAAATTCGTTAAAAATTCGTTTTGAGGGCACCCGGCGATTTAAAAAAAAATTAGTGTATTTACGCATTTTGATGCTTAAATTACGAATCCGGAAGACAAAAGCGGCGCTCTCCCTTATTTACGAAGTTACGGCCCTTCAAAGTTCAGAAGAGGGCAACTTTTCAGCATTCTTTTTTACAAGATGAACTCTTTAAAAACACAATAATTTTTAATTTAATTTTTATTTAAATTTGATTTAATTTAATAATTTCCCGTTAAAAAATCATGTTATGAAAAAATCAATGGAAAACTCAGTCACTGAAGATATAAGGCGTTCAAGTTTAAAATTAAAATATTTGCATTATTTAAAATTACATAGACCCGAACTCAAAAAAAATATATTTAATATCTGAAATAACACAAAAAATATGTTGAACAAAAAAAATGATTTTGGAGTTCAATGGTAAATCCATAGAGAATCCCAAAGAAGTATCCAATATGTTTAATGAGTTTTTTAAATCAGTTCCTGAGAATATCCATCAAAATATCTTAGGAAAAATATCATGCAGAAATGAGT
>WOGN01009859.1:0-10647 GCA_015342105.1 Leptinotarsa texana | reverse complement strand
TACTTATTTTTCACAAAAATACCAATCACAGAGCTCCAGCAATGCTGCCATACTTGTTTTTTCAAAAAATACCAATCACAGAGCTCCTGCAAAAACGTCAGACCTCCTAACCACACCTCCCGATAGATCCAAAGGGGATTTTGCAATGTTGATTGTTGAAACCCCTTAGATTCAAGGGGGCTTCAAGAATCAAGATTTCGATTTCAGAAACCCCTTTGCCCTTCTACTTTTGAGTGTGTTGTAAAATGTAAAAAAGAAAAATGCAACCAAGCAAATTATCATACTATCTGACATTCAAATTGTTCCCCCAAAATTAAATAAAATCGAAAAAACATCGGACTCACAAACCGTTCACACTTCTCTCGAAGACCGTTTTTCAAATCCCTATTTGAGAAAGACCAGTTAATACATACAAAAATCAAATAATTGTAGCGATTGGTGACATAGAGAAACTTAAATGAGTAGATGAACAAGGCGGATTCTAGACCACTTCAAGGTCGTGCGTCGCTGGTAAGTATTTCAGAGAGAAACTTTAGTAAGTGGAAGAGAGAAACGTGTGACGTCATCGACGCAGGATGGAACGAGTATCGAAGAGATTGAAAGAGCGTGAGCCCCCTTGCCCTCGCCCCCCTCGGTACTCCGCGTCACCTCTCAGGCCCTCTTCGGACTCCGCCTCACCTCTCGGCCCCCTTGTCACGTTCCAGTCACTCATAACTGTAAACTTTTTTTAATAAAATCACGTGACTGGAACGTGACAAGGAGGTCGAGGGGTGGGGCAGAGTCGCAATAGGGACATATAGGTGAGGCGGAGTACTAAGGGAGCCAAGTTCCACGCTTGAATCGCTACGATACTCGTTCCATCCTGCGTCGATAACGTCACACGTTTCTCTCTTCAACACACTAAAGTTTGTCTCTGAAATACTTACCAACGACGCACGACCTTGAAGTGGGCTCGGAACAAGTTTATTCATCTATTGATTTGAATTTCCCGCTATATGCATGGTAGCTTCTGATTGGTCGACTGGGTAATCACGAAAAGTAGAAAAGTGGAGGTGGTGTGAAGTCGGCTTTGAAGTCTAAGGCTCAGTTTACACATAATGGAGACAAGGCGCTGACCTTTGCCCCTTCCGTGTGAAGTGGGCCTGAGGTCCAAAAAGGTCCAGAATTCAGCTCCATAAGAAAATACATGGGATTTTGACTTAAAACTCCTACAGCTATATTACTAGAATGTTTAAGTATTCCCTTCTGTGTAGATGAACAATTTAATCCGCCGGGGTTGGTGTAAGGCATATTCATAAAATGTCTTGCTCTTGAGGAGAAAATAAGGCACTTCCTGGCTGAACCACTTATTCCATATCCTTACTCTTTCCTTGATTTAAAGAAAAAAATTAGTATTTGTGCCCAGTTGATTTGCGGAGGCACGGGAGCAGGTCAGTGCTGAAAAGGGTTACCAAATTGAAAAACCAACTGTAGACCAACTTCGAGACACTTCGAGCACACTAAAGTTTTGCATCCCTAACCTTGAAATGGATGAATGAATGAAAATAATAAATAAATAATGTCGAATTTGAACTGTCACTATAAAACAAAAACAGAGTGTCAAAGTTCTGAAATTTTCCACACTTTCCAATCGTTGCTTCAGTAGGAAAAATAACAGAATATGGGGTGTTACCATAGGATTCAATGCACTAAACCTCACAACTCTGATCTAAATCCTTTTCCAAAAACCATCAAGGAAGGTTAGGTCAGGTTAGGTTGTGAACAAAGTGAGTGGGTTTATTCGACCCTACACCCCAACTCGCAACGGTTTATTGTGGCTCACACCTATTCACACTCGACTAAATAAACCCAGCTCCTTAACGAAGCCGATTAGTTTGAAAGGTGAGTGGTCTTTCAGGTCAGATGGTTAGAGTATGGCACTGTCCCAGCAGGGCAGGCACAAAGTATATGCTTTGCTGTTTCATCGTTAATGAGGTAGGATAGTCAAGGTGCAAGATTTCCACCTTGATACCCGTGAAAACGTGATGATGCCTTAGATTCAACCGTGCAGGACTTTTTCGCCTCTGGTTTTGGTGAATTATCACTTGAGCGCAAACGTTTGGCAACCTGCTCATGGGGGGGTTTGTTTCTCCACCTGAGACAAATTCTGCGTACGCCGCTCAAGAATTTGGTGCAAGACAGTTTTACAAGGTATCCCGCTCTTGAGGAGATGACTCAGTCGTTTCCTGGCTGCACCACCAAACCTTTTTTTAGGTTCATTTACTTGATCATGAGTTGGGGAGTTGAGAAGCTCTCGCTCCTGAACTTAATTCACAGGGAGGTCAGTTGGAGTCGTAAATTCGACATTCCCCTCCTCTGTAGACTCGCTCCTGAACTAAATTCACAAAGAGGTCAGTTGGAGTCGTGAACTCGACATCCATCTCCTCTGTACACTCGCTCCTGAAATAAATTTACAGGGAGGTCAGTTGGAGTCGTAAACTCGACATCCATCTCGCATTTAGATTCTCTCCTGAACTAAATTTACAGGGAGGACAATTGGAGCCATGAACTCGACATCCATCTCCTCTGTAGACTCTGTAGACATCCAACTCCTCTGTAGACTCGCTCCAGAACTAAATTTACAGGGAGGTCACTTGGAGTCATAAGCTCGACAACCATCTCCTCTATAGACTCAGCGTCAGAAAGAATTTTTAAGTTTACTCTGTCCATAAAAGTCCCACGAGTAGCTAGGGAAAGAAGGTCAATCACGGCAGAGCCCCGCATTACCGTGACAAGGCGATGCTACGAGGAGAAGGCGCCCGGTATCTCGAAGGTTCTGGAGAGGCAACTTATAGGCTCAGCGTCATTTATCCTCTCGGCACGGATACACACACCTTAGGGTTAAGCCATCGTTGGGATGCCATTCAGTTGGGAAATAACAGAACCACAAGTAATACTGTCTTTCCCGTATCCAGTGGGGCTACGTGGAAGCAGGCATCCGAAAGCCTATTTGCTCAACCTCCACATCCCAAGCCAATGCACTTAAAACAGCATGCACAGTGGTTCAGACAGTAAAAGATGAACAAGGACATTCAACCGACACCATCAAGGAAACTCAAGGGTTTCATTTACACTCTTCGAACTAGACTCCTCTGATTCTTGAAATCTGGGACTCAGGCAGTCTTCAGAAGTAGCTACTTCGGACCTATGTGTTACAGTCCAGCCAGACATGTCAAAGATGATCTCCTCGCGTATAATAAAACCTCTGAATATCCAACGAATTTCAAGTTCGCAGATTTTGTTGATTTTTACAATGTTCTTTTTTTTCAATTCATTCTAGTTTCTTGTTTTTTTTTGTTTTATTCTAACAGAACTTGAAAGTCGGAATATATTCTAATAGATGATAGATGAATTTCTATGTTATTCATCACAAAGAATCAATATCGTTTCAAAGTTCAGGAAATGCTACCACCTGTTGTATCCGTCTCTTCAAGCAAGTACTCAGAAGGTGCCTACCGATTTCTATAAGTATGACATTACTGAAAGTAGATTTATCTCTCTGTATTCCACTTTTCACTTTACGTTAATCACTATGTAAAACACATGTATGATTGAACAAAAGAAGTTGAGTAATATTTTAAATAATGAGTATGTCACAATCTACAAGTTGAACTTATGATGTACTGTTTGGAACCTTTGGTGTAGTAATGAATATTACTGGAGTTTTTCCCAACACCAAATCGTTATTTTTACACCTCGACACTGTTTCGATTACCAAGTGATCATCTTCAAGAGGAAGATAAAACTACAAGTTGAAATTGACGAAAGGATTTTTTTCTCTTCAGATGGCCTCTCAAACATCATAAAATGAAACCAGGTGTAGCAACATTTGATTCACGAACACAATTTATCGGGATATTATTCGTAGTCGAATCACTGTTGCCTTTTTCGTATCGAAGGCCATTGTATTTCTACATTTTTAAACTTACAATATATTATCTGCAATTATATATACATTACACTATATCCTTGCCAACTATAGATTTGCAATATCGGAATCAGCTTTCTAATAACTAATTCAGACGTTCTTCTACTTGGTTAAAATTCTAATTCTGATGTCGTTAGACCTTGTATCAGTTCTAAATGACTAATCCAACTTACATGTTTTCATCAACATATAATTATTTTACACCCACCGATGTGTTGAGATATAGGTTCGGACGTTGATACGTAATTGGGCCGCGATAAAAGTTTGTTTCCCAGTTTGAACTGGAGATTTTTAGTTGGTTTCTTTTTTGTTGGAGAGTTTAGTAGGTATAATTATTGTAATTCTCTTGATTCAACACACACAAAAGTAATACCAACAAATAAATTGAAACTATCAAAGCGATAAAAATGTTATGAAAACATTAACAATTCCAAAACACCAATAATTCACAACAATACCTTTTGTTTTACAAGTTGTATAATAATATTGTTTGGTAGGATTCAAAATTGCTGATAAAAAATATAATTTCTCTTATTTCACGATCGGCTTTGGTTTTTTATAGCACGATTAGTTACTTGATTCAGCACCATAGTTTATGTTTTCAAAACAAATGTGTATTTTTACTAGGGAAATGAACACTTCACTAATGACGGATTTCCACCAAATGGACAAAACCACACCAAACGTGTCGATTTCGACAACAAAGATTTGAGTTGTTAACAAGAAACATTATGAAGACTTTGTGACGCGGGCGACTGTTTTTGTCAACAATGAAATGTCCCGTCGGCAGGCGGAAAGATTAAAAGGTTTCAGTATTTTGTCTGTGTTTTTTTTAAACGTAGATCGCTATGTGGAAACTATTCAGTTCACTACTTTGTTTTGGTGTGTGATTTCATTTGACATTGTTACTTTATGTAAACTGTCAATCCTTGGTGGGTATGCCTTTCGATTATCGACACTAGACAGGCTATTTCAATTGATCTTATTATTATTGTTGCTTATTCCAAACAATAATGAGATTGCCTTTATAGATATTGAGCAAAAATAGCAATGGACAGTTGAAGAGTGCAGCAATTTAATTACTGGTAATGTAGTGGAAACGATGGAAAACAATTCACAACAAAACAGACGACTAATTTTTATCTGTTTCGTGGAATTCAAGCTTTGAGTTTGATTTAGAAACTGAAACAAACTTTCTGATTCTGCTTTTGAAAAGAAAGCTAGTCGCAAGCGAGTCCGTTTAGTAGAAATCTGTCTTAAGACAACTACGAGACACAAAGTTTTTCAATTTTAATTATAAAAAAATTGTATATGAATCTGAAGAAATGAACTTTAAATGTGCAAGCCATTCCCGGATATTCCTACACAATAGTTTGAATGGACTAGTGCCTATCACAAAACAACTACTCCCCTGGCTAATACCACGAACGGCGTTGGATTACATCCGACAGGCGTCACTGCAGGAATCTTCGCAGAATATTTCCTGCAATTGGCAATACAACTGAAAGAGTCGACCTTCAATTTTGGAACGGGCAAGTGGAACGGAATACCGCAAGATAGTGGCCTTCATTGATCTAAAGTCAATGATATTCCATAATTGAAAATCAAAATTCTTTTAGAGTATTTCATTCCTCTCCTAAGTTGGAGTGAACAACAAAAATGTCACTCCATCTAGTGGACGAGGTACTAACCAACTGCATATCCGAAATTTGCCCGATTCCTCTGACTAAGGAAGGAAAACTAAGTGTGCCCGTTCCAAAATTGCAGGTTGTCTCATTCATTTGTTTTGCCAATTGTAAATAAGGAAATTTTTTGTGAAGATTTCTGCACTGACGACTGTCGGATATAATCTAACGTCGTTCGTGGCATTAGCCAGGGAAGTAGTTGTTTTCTGATAGGCGTCAGTCCATTCAACCTACTGTGTAGGTATATCCGAAACTGGCTTGAACATTTAAAGTTCATTTCTTCAGATTTGTTTACTGTCTTCAAGCATAGCCCACTGACTAACAATTATGTGATATATGCTTTAAAGTGTTAATACTCTCTCATCATTTATATTTTTGAAATTATATCACTGTGATATTCATTATTGACCTATTTTACATGATATACTGATTTATTCATTATAAAATCACCAAAAATATGAAAAATGAAAAATATTTCAACATTGTACGAAAGTTTACAAATACCTATTGATATTGAACAAATTAAGAACTTGGTTTTCAAACAGTGCATTTCTTTCGTTCAAAAAATAAATGGGTATTGAATGTAATTTCCTACTATACATACATTTATACAATGCATTTTTTCATGTCCTCCGCTTTTTATTTTTCGAACAGGTCAACTCCCAAAATTGAAGTTTGGGATAGTGAGATTAATCCATGAATACCTACTTTATTTTGAAGTGAAATTGACAGATGAAACTTTCAAGATGGCGACTGAGCGTCACTGAGGAAAAAAAATTAAATGAAAAGGGAGGTCTTGTGATACATCATTTTGAAGCTCCTGATTATTACTTCACAATCCTAATATATGAAATCAATACCTTCACCTACTACAAAATGGCGAAACATTTAATAATTTCCTGATGTATCGATATTTCTAGAAATATTCAGTACGACAATGAACATCTTTGTTCAGTTAGAATATTCTCATTTAGTTTTCGGTTTTCTCAATATCCAGATAAAATTAACGTTTGGGCAGGAATATTGGGTAACTATATTGTAGGACTTCTATTTATTGATCAAAATTTAACCAGAAAACTGTATTTGAATATGCTGGAAACTACTGTTGATCCTCTCATCACTCAAATCTTCGAAGCGAATGTTAATGAATTCGATAAGCATATTGTATTCCAACAAGATGGAGCACCACCACATAACTCCAGACAAGTACAAAACTATTTGGATACTACTTTTCCCGGTCGTTGGATTTGCCGTCGGGGTCCTAAGAAAAGCCAGCCCGCTTGCCATATTGGACACCTTTGGACCTTTATTGGGCCATTTGAAGCAAAAGTTGTATGAAACTGAAGCTGATTCAATATTGAATATACGGCAGAGAATAATAAATATTTGTAGAAATATTGACGTTACTGTGTTCGAAAATGTTCGGCGTTCGTGTGTCAAGAAGTTCAAGACAACCATTTCGAGCATTTTCTGAAATGAACTCAAACTAATTCCCTCATATTATGTAGTTAAATGTCAATGTATTCAGGCAATTATCAAATGTTCCACAATTTTGAAGTAGGTGAAGATGTTGACTTCATATTTTAGGGTTGTGAAGTATTCATCAGGAGCTTCAAAATGATGTGTCACAAGACCCCCTTTTTTATTCAATTTTTTTTCTTGAAAGTTTCATCTGTCAATTTCACTTCAAAATAAAGTATTCAGCATTAATTTCATTATCACAAATTTCAATTTTTTGAGTTGACCTGTTCCAAAAATAGAAATCGGGGGACATTAATAAATGCATTGTATAAATGTATGTATAAAGCGAAATTACATTCAATACATAAATTGAAATTATTCTGATTTCATGATTCATTTGAACAATCTACATTACAAATGATTAAACCACATTTTTGTATCAAAATGGAAAAGTAGAAGGCCAAAATCATTCTTTCACAAAAATAAATATATTTTATACCCTAAGTTCGTGTTAGATTTCGAATCATAGTTGCTACTATCATCACTGCTAACATCCTCGAAATTTATATTCAAAAGAAGTACTTGTTACGGGTCATTCAATTCTCATTTGAAAGACTACGGAAGTTCATATTTCATATATTATCCTTTGTTCCCCAATTTCTTTCATCATCACATTAACTAATATATTCTCTTCATTTTCAGGTACCTATCTGTTTCATACTATACCAGAATCGACAGATGTAAGTGAAAAGTAAAATTAATAATATTCAGGAAATATTGTTTCAAAAGTTTTATCCGTTATTATGAGTTTTGAAAGTGCCTAGATAGCTCATCGGTGTCCAACCACTGTCCTGAACGTCTTTTGTTGTCTTAGAGGATCCACTTCTCATCGCACGAGACGATCCGATCCAGAAAAAGATCGATTTGGTTGCTCAAAGGCAAAAAAACAGACCTCGAATCCTGACAATTTTTGTCTATCATTCAAATAGTGCTTTTTGACCTTCACAATACGTTTTAAACCATCAAAACCCGCATTGGGACTAACGACCTGTTCTTCCACCATCCCACGCAACGTTTGCGATGGGTTAGTATCCACCAGGATCCTCAAATCCTGGCCTTGAATTATTGCAGGTCAACCACTTTGGAACTCATTTTCGGGGCCAAAATATCCGGAACGAAATTTCGCAAACCATTGTGGAATAGTGCGTTCATTATTACTATTATTGCCAAATGCCTGGTTAATTTTTGAGATGTTTTGGCAGCGCTTTGGTTCAATTTGAATTTGTAGAGAAAAATTGGCAGAAAATGGGTTAACGACACAATAAGCTGAAAAGAGTAATGAAGCTACAAAAACACATGACATTAAAACGGAGAAAACTCTGGAAACAACCTAACAACACGTCGTGCGAGAACTATTCTGAATGGAGTAACACGATTTGAATATATCGTAATTTACGAAGGCTTTAAATATTTCCGGTTATGTTTGTGGCAATATAAGAAGCAAACATGATAATCCCCCTCATCCCCGAAATAATATTCTCGACACTATGGTTATATATCATGTCATGTTAATCTTCTCTTGCTTGTATTATGCGGATCTATTTTGATCTCCAATATGTGTTGTGTTGATAACGGGGGTCTTTCATTCAATAATCTATTTCATTTATTTCTTCAATAGTCGGAAAGAATACAGATATTAGATTTAAAATATACAACAAATGAGCAGTTCTTCAGCACAGTAAAAAAAACATGAATACTCAAAAGGTAACTTCCTTGGTATTTCTTCATGGAAAACAACTATTAGTGCTACAGGATTTTCCGGATTTTCCTGCAAATGCGCCACTGGAATGCGTCACACAGGAGCGCCAATTATTGTTTTTATTTTTATCGTTGTTTATAAATATAACTGGAGTTTTCTCTCAACACCAAACCGTTATTATAACAGCTCTCCACGTGTTTCGATCACAAAGATTATACTTCTTCCTCTTGAAATTAATCACTTGGTGATCCAAACACGTGTCGAGGTGTAAATAATCATTACTACACCAAAGATTCCAAACACTGCATCACAAGAACGATTAATTTATTTATTCAATTCAGTTTTCAGACCAATTCAATGTTGATTCCGCTAATTCCTCAGTGGAATTTTTTCATCAGTGAATTTATATTTTCCAAGGATGTTATTTGCATCTGCGCTTTAAAGTAAAACGAATACGATTTAGTCATTAAGACCTCAAACGAGTAAGTATGAAGTATTTAATAAAGGTATCATCAACAAAGTTGATTCCCATCGGTTACCTATCGAATGTCAACTTGATGAGTAGAAATGGAATCTCTGTCGCGAAATATATTCATTGAAAATATTTTTCTACGCCAGAACAAAAATACTTTCGACGTGCATTCTCTCCTGAAGAGGTTTGGCGAAATGCTCGTAGTGAGACAGTATTTGTGTTCTAAAACTGTTTTAGTCATCTCCTGATCATGCCATTTTGGTGAGGGAAATGTGCGTCGAGAAACATTACTGTTGTTCTGGTGTGGTACATTCTAGATTCAATATAATATTAGTTATGTGTAATCTAGGAGGGTGGTCCTAGAAGTACCAGGCCTGACCTAGAGATAGTATTAATTGTTTGAAAAATATTACTGTATTAGAAAGTACACAATCTTCAAAGCGTATTTGTTTGAAGACGCTGCGTTGTTGAGTATTTGTTTGGCAGCCATCAATAGCGAACGTTTTCGGTGAATTTGTAAAAATAGAGAAAATTGGTAATTTTTATACGGGTGTGAAGTTATCCTCATCCACAAAGTACACTGAGAAAAAAATATCGCATTATTATTTTTTCATTTACCGACTCTGCACACCTACCATTTTTCAATATGATTCGCTTATTGACTGAATTAGTAAAAAAACAGAACCGTACTAGTTTACTAAACTGTTTGAAGGGGTGAAAATAGGGTGGAAATATTTAAAAAAATCGTAACATGAAAAATCAAATTTGTACACCTACAAAATTGATTTGTTATTCCTGATGATCTATTCGACAGAAAAAACTGTATGTCATAATTTTCCAGGCCGTCTGAGGGGGTGAAAATGGGGTGGAAAGTTGAAAAAATCGTATCTTCGCAAATTGAATGTGTACACATACAAGATTGAGATATGTTATTACTGACACTCGATTTGACAAGAAAAACTTCACGTTATAGTTTTCCAGGCCGTCTGAGGGGGTGAAATTAGGATGGAAAGTTGAAAAAATCATATATTCAAAAATTGGGTTTGTACACCTACAAGATTGAGATAATTGAGATATGGTATTTCTAATACCCGATTTGACGAGAAAAACTTCACGTCATAGTTTTCCAGGCCGTCAGAGGGGGTGAAATGGGGTGGAAACTTGAAAAAATCATATATTCAAAAATTGATGTTGTACACCTACAAAATTGAGATATGTTATTCCTGATGGTCTATTTGACTGAAAAAACTTCACGTTATAGTTTTCCAGACCGTCTGAGGGGGAGAAAATGGGGTGGAAAGTT
>WOGN01009858.1:0-10647 GCA_015342105.1 Leptinotarsa texana | reverse complement strand
AACTTACGTCATTCCATTGTTCTCGAAGGTACATTTGAGCCTTTTTTGCAACTCTTCACGTACCTACATCATCCCTACAGCTAAGGGTTGAGAGAACTCGATGATTGAATGAGTAGTTAGCTAATCAGCAATTATGTAAAACTTGCATTTTTTTGGGCATCCGTTACATATTTCCTATCTTTGAAACAGCAATTATGTTAACAAACTGCGACCTCGAAAGTCACGTACGACAATTTTTTCAATCAAAACCTTGAAATTGCATCAAAAATTAGAAATTATCTCAGTAAATTGCGGCCACATAGATCACATTGATTTGTGAGACGCCATAGTCGGCTCCCTCTCTTACACATTGAATGACATATCTCAGCCCCCAGATAAACATACCATATCTACTATGAAATAACTATCAACTTGAATACTCGTGTATTGAAACACTATAAATTATGAACAAATATAGCTTCGAACAGCACTGAGTTACCAAACACAAGTGATCTTCCGAAAGGAGCATGTTGAGCAATGAATAAAATCTAAATTTGGTTATTTTGATCATTATTGTAATGCAGTTCTCGTCAGTTATAATCGCTATGACTTTTTTTCAAGGACAAAACATAAGGACCTTAGCTCTCACTGCGGTGCCTGTGCGAATGTAGCGATTCACATGAGATTCAAATCGGTGGAGATGAAATCCATTTGGAAAAACATTCTCAGGAAGTTTTTTCCAAATAAACGCAGTTCTCCAGTTGAAAGAGTTCTTAAACAGTGAATATTGAGGTGTACTGAGTTGAACCTCAGCAGCTACGTCGCGTATTTCTGATATGTACTGCTCTTGGTGGAATCAAATTTGCCAAGTTACCTAAACACCTCTCGTGAATGTATCTATAGAAGAGAGACAAATCTCCAAACTTTCTTCGATGTTCCAGGCTACCAAGGTTGCACGTGATGTTCACGTCTTCAATCAGGTGGATGGCTTCTTTCTGGATGGAATCCAGCAACTTCAGGGTATGTTTGGGGGCAGAGCTCCATACATGAGAACAATGAAATCAGTTCGGATTTCCTTTGCCTACTATTATATAAAATACTTTGTAATCCCTGAACGAACCAATAAGGAGAAACATTAAAAAAATTGCTGAAAATAACGATTATATTGAGCAAAAAAATCGTGAAATGAAATGAAATACAAGTATGAACAGAACAATCAAACAAAAAATAAGAATTAAGAGATATCAAATCAAGTTACTTCACGACGTTTCGATTGTTAGTATCCACAATCGTCTTCGGGTGAAGACTAGGCTAATTCCTCGGAGAGATGACTATTTAAGGGTACTCGAGTACTTTTCCTCATCTCCGCTCTCCGCTATCCATTTTCCGCTCCACGGGTTTAGCGAGAGATGACTGTTTGGCGGTAGTTGGCCATGTTTCTTCCTGTACCACCATCCTGAATTCGTCCTCGAAGTTGCTTTGCCATCTGAAGCAAGAACATGCCATCTCAAGGTGAGTAGGGGGCTAATTTGTGCCAAAATCGGATTCAACGTTGCAGTATTATATTCAACTTTGCTAGCAAACGGATTGACATTGGCAGCAGAGGGCTGAATTCTGCTAGCATTGGACTTAACACTGCCAGCAAAGACTTGAAATACTATTTTTTAATTCTAAAGGTTTCACATGCGACGCTAGTACCATAACTTGACATACACGCCTAGTTCTTTTAGTGTACAGATCTTCTTCAACCAACCACTTTGAATGCACCACAAAATTTTGAAATGAGTTTTCTACTATCTTTGTTTGCAGAAAACTGTTCACCTTCGTTGATACCAAATCTCAACTTGAAAGTTTTTCGGCCGCCCCTTCCTCTTATTAAATGTAATATTTTGTTTGGTTCTATTCTCGTATAGCCCTTTTGCTGTCTGTGTTCTGAATTTCGATACGTCTGTCAGACAATGTATGTATGCTAGAGTATCAGGTACAGCTCCCAGTAAACAAATTTCTAAAATCCATCAAACTATTATCGGAATATATTCATTTCTGGTTTTTCTTTCTACAGCTAGTCCTATATGGTCTATATGGTGATGGGTATGGTGTGCTTGAGCATACTTAGGAGGAGAATAGAGGTGATCGGGTTTCCTTTCACCAACCTCTATATGATAGAGGCAAAACAAGCAAGAACTTATCTATTTTTCTATGAATCTTCTTATTTTAGGCAGTGGTGAAATATTCAATATCATGATAGTTTGCCATAACTATTTTATTTTACAACACACCTTAGTCTGAGTGTTGATAAATTTTGTTTCCACATAATTCGTTATTTTGAAAAATATTCTTGTTATTTTGAATGTCACCACTGAGTGGAAATAGTTTGATTCCTTGTGTAGTTTTATTTTGATCTTGAGTATCACGTAGGTAATCATTTTCAGTTATCGATAAGATTTCTTCACAGGTGATGCCATTTTCTATATTACGACTCAGAGCGTCTACGTGCTGCATTTGGGTAGCCGCCCTGTGTTCGATTGTATTTAAAAACTCTTGCATGAATGAAATCAGCGAGCAATTTTTGAAATAATGCTTTGTTTACTCAATCTGTTTTTATGTGGTAAATCCGGCTCTATGATCGATGCTATCGTATCGCGATCTCTCTCTAAACCCCATCGTACTAGTTGGCTTTCGTAAAGGTTTATTACTTATAGGATGAGAACGAGGTATACTGTATCAGTTGGCCAGAATACACATATCTGTCACATCGAATTACATGCCACCTTCTTATTTAGAGTTCCACTGATTAGATAGATTAATTGCATATTGAAACATCGCAACTGATATTGGAAGCCAAGTTTCTCTACGATATTAATGAATTTCTATTATTCCCCTAGATAGCAGCTTCGTAGAAAAACGTAATAACCAACTGCTTTTCTATTTTTTATATTGGTTTTTCGAATTGTGATGGTACCTTTTCTTGGTTCCAATTTATCTGTTTTTGGTGTAGTATTTCAGTGTTTTCAACCCAAATCTTCATTTGCTACCTATTTTTTGTATACTAATTATTTGAAAAAAATATTAATACTGATTTAATAATTACAATTCGATCTCGTGTCACATATATTCTAACTCCATAAATATATTCTTTAAAGTCTGCTGAAAGAAGTTGGATTATACAACAAAAAATTCAATGCTTCAATCTCAAGGCGAATTTTCAATTTCCTAATACCATTTTAGGTTGAAACAATTGGAGATGCATATATGGTCGTCTCTGGCCTGCCAAAAAGAAACGGCATTAATCATGCAGGAGAAATAGCTAGAATGTCTTTGGCGTTGTTGAAAGCAGTTAGTGAGTTTCGAATAAGGCACAAGCCGAATGAACCTCTCAAACTTCGAATTGGAATACATACAGGTGAGTTGAACCAAATTGCAATGATATTTACTGAACAAATATTTATCGATCCAATGTATCAATAAATGAAACAAACTGAATATTGATCAATTTACGAAAACCAGTAATGTAGGATCATAATCGATATTTATTTGCCCTATTTTGTGTTAGAAACTTCTTTACGGAAAAGTTCTGAATGGAATTGCAAGAATCAGATGAATTATTTTATTATAAAAAAATTAATATCTGCAACGTTAGACTCCAAAACAGATCGTATATTGATGGTTTTCTAAATGCGCCTAATGCGCAATCATAGAACTTGCGAAAATCTTCAGAGAGAGTTTGAATATGTTTTATCAATCTATTACCGACGATATATCATTGCAAAATTTTCGAAAATTCAATCAACATTTTTTTATTTGATGAAAAGAAAAATGAAAATTTCTGTTTTTACCACTTTTATTTATAACTAATGTTACTTCAGTTTCGTCCTATATGGACATTCTCAAACTCATACAATAAATGTACATATAGGACGAAGTTGCAGTAACGTCAGTTACAAATAAAAGTGGTAAAAAACATAGAAATTTTCATTTCTCTTTTCATTATCATCTCCTACCACGTAATAACGGCTACATTCATCAATTTATTTGTATAATTCTTCAGAAATTTGATAATGCAATAAATTCAATAAACACGTGTTCGGAAAAACTATTTTGGCTTTCTACTCCTCCAATAGTATAAAGAAAGTGTGAAGTTTTCAAGTAAGGGAGAAATATCAAATACAAGTATAATTGAAAACAGACTAAAAGCAAAGTTGGAAATATAGTAGATATCTGTTCTGTTTGTTGAAATTTGTTTTTCCGTTAATCAACTGTCGCCCCCCTATGAACGACAACTCTCAAAAGTCGAAACTTGTGCGAGCTAAGGATTAACGAGGTCTCACCTTTTAAAGTGTGATTCATCACACGATTCAACATGAATCCACTACTCTTTCCTATTGATACTTACTTCTTCGAAAATAACTTTTTCTTTATCAGTTTGTAGACTTGACGTTCAGGAAACGTCAGTAGTTGACTAAGGTCATTTGAGGACCCCCCCAACCACTCCTCATATGACCTCGGACATGGCTAATGACCTTGAGATTCAAGACTGTCTCCGATACGTGACCTTGAGGTTCAACCTTGAAAGAATTTCAACCAACTTGAACTATATGCTTACCGTGTGACCTTGAAAGTGGAGTTTACTCTTGAAATTCAACCCAGTTCTAGCACGTGACCTCGAGGTTTTATCTTGGAGAATGTTTCACGAACTTAAGCTATGTGCATTCAATATGACCTTGAATTTGGAGTTTGATTATAAAATACAACCTCTCCCGACACTTGACATCAATGTTTGATCTTGACAGATGTTATATCATATGATCTTAACCTTACCGATTCTGTCCTTGACACACGGTCTTGAGCTTGTACTTCAACATCGAGATACGACTATCATCAGTCATCACCTTGAACGCCTTACTCTTATGTTGCTGATTTCTATATAAGCTCAGTGTATTTTATATTCTCATTCAGTTCAGACTACCTAAAGTATTAGAAATAGAGATGTGTATTTGTTTCTTCTCGCTTCTGGCGATCTTCTGGCAAAATGTGCCAGATTATTCACTTTTTGTTATTGATTTTCAAATCTCCATCGATGAATGCATATGTGAATTAGCGTGCTGTAATCAGAATGAGCTCCTGATTCACATTGAATATTTCCTTATTGTTATCTTCAGAAGAACCCGTAAGATACTTCTAGGGTGATTTAGCGCTAAACACATTGCTGTTGGAATCCAATATATCTTGTTTATTCACATCAAGTCAACATTCTATCAGTAGCAGAGAATTTACAGGTGCCTGAGCAAATGATATCATCTTTTCCATTGTGGTCATTATGCCGATTATTTTCGCCACCCATCTTATAGCGAATTTTGTCAAAGAGGAAGGTGAGGGCGTTAGTAGATAGGTAGAACCGTTTAGTAATTAGACGGTGTGAACTTTTTCTCGATATAAATATAAATGTCTGCAATATCATTGTGAGGCCTTGATAATTGATTAGTCTTTTTATTTCATCTGAATTTTTGTAGTATGGTAGACCATATGGTTTATATTTATACTCATGAAGGCTAATGAGGAAGTGATCGAAAATGTGCCCCTCGAATACCTCCAATTCATCATTTGTGATGAAGTTCGCCAAATAACAACTTTTTTTCACATTGCAGTATTAAACCAATGTATCCGAAAAATTTAGGGCTACAAGCGAGACTATTCGTTACCTTGATCGTTTAGCAGACACGCGTCAAATAAATCGACTTCCAGATTTTCTTTTCTCTGAAAGTACATTATCATAGTTTTCACTGAATGTATTGATCTGTCTCCGATTATTATCGAAATTAATAAGCTTCAATCACAATCAAATGTACTGATGAGTACTATTGCAAAAAATAAAGACTACTTCCATGCCACCTCAAATTACTTGAAAATTTTACCAAAGAGAAAGTAGACAGTAAATTGGAGGAAATCATACCCCAAACTCAACGAACAAAACGAGGTCTTATCAATGGTATAGGTTCAATATTTATGTCTATCACTGGAAATCTTGATTCCGCTGATAGCGAAAGATATGAAAACTTGATCAGAGAACTTCAAAATAACCAGAGTAAATTGAGTAACAGCATTAAAAAGCAAAACAGTCTGACCATTGATTTGATAAATAAATTCAATGACACAGTTCAACAAATAAGTCATAATGAAAAATTGTTAGATTCAAAGATTCGACAAATTTTTCATATAATAAATCAAACTACGTACAGAGAAAATTCAAGTTTTATTAAAGATACTTTGATTCAAATCATAAATGTGTATGAAATAATCAATTCAATATTGCAAGATGTCGAGAATTCGATCTCATTTTAAAAAATTGAAAATAATGCATCCAAGTATAATACAAACGGCTGTTCTTTATAATAACTACTGAAGATTCAAAAAGAATTAAAACAAGAGCAACTATCATTTTCAAGGACCTTAGATAATACGCTCATGTTCGAAAATATATTAAGAATCAAAAGTTACATCTTGAATAATAAAATAACCTATATTCTAGACATTCCTATCATGTATCCTCATTCTTTCGAATACTACCATTTGTATGCCATACCCACTCCCACAAGGAGTCAGTTTAAGGGTATAATTCCTCAAAAAAAATATTTATTGAGAAGTCAGTTGTACTATACATTCCAAAACGACGAATGTCTACGAATTTCACCGCAATTCTATATTTGCAAAAAATTACACCTTCAAGAAGTCCGAAAAAGTAACCCAGTGTGCGAGATTCAGATGCTAAGTGTACAGAATCGAGTTCGAATAGAGCTCACCAAACCAATCTTCAATAGACTGGAAGATTCCAATCAATGGATCGTAGTACTGCCATCCATGGAGGCCCTTAAGTTCATCTGTGAAGAACAAGAATATATTTTGAAACTTACCGGAACCTACTTAATAGAAAATCCAGAAGGTTGCCAAATAATCTGCCAGAAGGAAATAATCGCCAACGATAGAATTTCTACACTCCTGAAACAGCCAATCTCACTGCCTGATCTGAGCCTATTAGTCGAATCCATTTCAAACCTGAATTCCAGCCTCCAGTTAGAGGATAATAAACTGGACCAACTTCAAGAAATTAAAACTCAAATCATTAATAATCAATCAGACGTGTCATTTGGAAGAATTTCACACACCTCTAGTTTGTGGTCTATAGCCATTTACTTAGTATTGTTCACAGTATCGCTGAACATCTGTTATAAGAAGCTGATGTTGCCATGGTATATCCATCGACGACCCAGTCAAGGCCCAATAGGAGACATACACAGAACTTTACGATGTTCAACTCCCTCGCTAACCCTCCGGAGTTGAATTTTGTGGGGGAGGAATTACATCAACGTCTAACACAGTTCGAATAGAAAGAATGCTATTCATTGAATAGAAAATGAAGATTCATTTCACTATTCAAATGATCATCGTAAAAGAAAGAGCTACAATTCCCAACCAAACATTTATTCCGAACATTTCTTGAAAATTGGTTTTTCTATAAAAAAGTTCATTTGTATTATTCCACCTATAATGGATATTCTGTTTTACAAACCATTGTTGTTGAATTTTGATTCGTCAGTCCATATATGTCTCTATTTCTACGTCTTAACCACTTCAAAAATCGTACTCTCCAACAACTATGGTTGTCCGATATTGGTTGGGATGATATTCCCAATAATGAAATTATTCTATCTGGAATCAGTATCGAACTGATCTACCCGTTTTATCCAGTCTCAAAATTCCGCGTATGTTCACAAACTCCCAAGCAATCGCTTATGAAATTCACGGATTTAGCGACACATCTGAGAGAGAATATGCTTGTGTTATTTATCTGCATTCTTTTGATGCCAATGGAATGAATTATGTTAGCTTCATATGTGGAAAGTCCAAAGTTGGACCATCAATCATTCATCTTATTACACCGCAATTAAAACTGACACGTGTTTACTGATGGTCCGACTCCCAAATAGTCCTATATTGGATTAAGGGTCATCCACATCGTTGGAAGACATGTGTATCAAATCGTGTGACATTCATCAGGGAGAAAATCGCTCCTGAACATTGGTATTACGTCGAAACCACCAATAATTCGGCAGATGCTGCTACCAGAGGTATGTTACCCCGTCAGATAATATCACATTCTATGTGGTTCACCAGTCTGCCTTTCTTTGAAATAACAGATGAATGGCTCAATTTGTCTTCTTTGCCCCTTGCACCCCCGGTGGTGGAGAAAAAATCAACTCCAATATTTTTAACCTCTAGTACTGACCATGTCATTGACATTTTATTAGAAACCAATTCTTCTTTCAGATTGCTACAAAATGTTCTAGTTTACTTACAACGTTTTATCAACAATTTGAAAAAACCTTCTCAAAAATTCTTAGGCTCAATTTTCCATTCAAGCGACACAACGCTCTTTTTAGACTTGTTCGACTTGTCCAAAGTATCCATTTTTCTGTAGAAATCGAAAGTAAAAGTTTTTCCTTACCTTTGGAAAAATTTCAAGTTTTTTTGGATTCTGAGGGAATTTTACGTGTTGGAGGTCATCTGAAACATGCCTCCCTCTCCAATTCTTCTGAAAATCCTATGTTGCTTCCACGTTCAAGTCGTTTGAATATACTTTTGATCAAAGATTTTCATGAGAAGTTTTTTCATGCAGGTTTTCGCACGACTCAGTTCCTTCTGTCGCAACAATTTTGGATTTTATCTCCAAAAAGAGCAATAAATTTAGTTCTTTCTCAATATATTCCATGCTGGAAACAAAATCCTACAACTTTTCAACCCCTCATGGAAAATTTGCCTATTTCTCGACTTTCTCAAGTTAAACCATTTTCTCACTCAGTTGTCGATTATAAGGGACACTTTTCAATAACTCTCAGGCACCATCGTGGTGTGATAACAATAAAAGCATATTTATGCATTTTTGTTCGTTTGGCTACCAAGGCGGTTCATCTTTTATAGCAACTGTGGCACAAGTTTTTTGGATGCCCAGCGTCAAATACTCCGCTTGCTCAAATCTTCAGCGCCTCACGAAAATATTGTTTTTCATCCTAATTCTGCAAGTGCACCTCATTTAAATGGGTTATGCGAAGCCAAGTAAAGAGCGTTGAATCACATTTGGCTCGTGTTATCGGCCAACAAATCCTCACCTACTAAGAATTTTATACCGTGTTAACATTAATTGAATCCATCTTGAATTCGCGACCCTTAACGCCCATGAGCGCCGATGTTGAGGATCTCAACACTCTCATTCCCGGACATTTTTTAACTATGGAACCTGTCTCCAGTCTACCGCTGCCTGATTATTCCGATATACCCCTGAATTGTTTAACGAGATGGCAACAATTACAACGCCTACATCGGGATTTCTGGCATAGGTGGCAGAAAGACTATTTGCACACTTTGCAGCAAAGAGGTAAGTAGTTGGATGGCGGTATTTCCCGTCGCATCGGTACTCTTGAACTTATCAATACTGATAACCTTCCCCCATGCAAATGGTCGCTCGGTCGTATATTCGAATTGCACTTTGGTGATGATCAAGTAGCGATGGTAGCAACAATTAAAACAACGCATGGTATCTTGAAGCGCCCCCTGGTTAAGTTGTGTTCACTTCGACTTGAATAGTACACGACTTTTCAACTTTTTTTTCAGCCTTTTTTATTTTTATTTCATGTTTTTGAATATTTTATTATTAATACTTTTATTCAGTTATATATTAGAAAATGCCTTCTGCATTTTGCGGGCCAGTAAATGTTGCGGAACGGCTAACATATTTATTTTTATTTAATTAATTTTGTCTCATCCTGTACCCTCAAAACGACTTCAATATGATTGCGCCCTCTGTGGTGTGTTGGAGTGATGAGAAACGATGAACATGTTGCATACTTTTCGGTGTGGTTGATTGTCCGCCATTTTTTGACTGCCTAGTTCAACTTGTAAATTATTCGCTATTTTGATCATAATATTTATATGTTATCACACCGCATAATATCGTCCTTCTCGATACACGGATTAGCTTCGATTCCAAGAACTAGTACCAATCTCAGGACTCTGATGAGACAGCCGTCATAGTGTTCTTTGAGGGATTTTCTTTACCATTTTTGTTAAATAGCATACAGTCCCTACTATTACTATTACCGTTCCGTTACATTCCTTTTCAAAATAGTTCTGGTGGATTTTGCACAAATTTTCATTTTGTGGGAAATTTCTCGTAAAGAACAACCTTAATTGTGATGGAGTTTCGGAGCTGTAAGTTTCGGAGTTTCGGAGATGTAACTGACAAAATTAGCCGAATTCTCAAAAAACAGGACATAAAAACGATATTCACTACCAACAATCAAATTTCCACATTCCTTCGTTCTCCCAAGTACAAAATCGTCAATGAATCCCAGAGTATATATGAAATTCCATGCTTTGATTGCGATATAATATATGTAGGCCAGACAAACAAACGTCTGACGAGTAGGGAATATGAACATCAACTTGTCGGAAAATCAAACCCATCCTCAGCCTTGTCCAAACATCATCAAGAGACAGGGCACAACATAGACTTTGCGAACACTAAAACCATCGCCATAGCAAAAACACAACAAGCTCGAATAATTCGCGTGGCCATCGAAATTGAAAAGCGACCTTTCTGCCTGAACGAACGTGATG
>WOGN01009857.1:0-10648 GCA_015342105.1 Leptinotarsa texana | reverse complement strand
TTGTATCAAGATGGAGTAGTAGAAAGCCAAAAACTTTCTTTCCCAAAAATTAATCACTCCTAAAAATATAACCCCTTCAATTCATTGATATAATTCTTTCATATACATTTCAAAAATATATTATGAAAAGGTATCATGATAAGTTTGGGATATGTCATAACTCTCAGAGTGTGACTCAACTATTTGAAATCTAATCATCTAAAGGAACATGGTAATAAAATAGAGCGAGATGTTTTGAATTTTCTTCAAATAAGGAATCATTTCAAATGAATTGAAAAACGGTATGAAGATTCATTTGAAATGAAAGAAGTGTACGAAATTCTTCATAGAAACCCCTGTTTTGGAAACACTTTGTATAAAAGAACATTGTGCTCAAATCAGAACATTTCATGAATCCTGTGTGGTAATGAATATTCCAAGAAAATTCGTGAGTGCAGCTTTGATTACCGAGTAGCGATAGGAAGATAGCGGTATATTGCAAACGAGGCCCTATCAATTTTTTAAGAGCCGTGTAGGCAGAACAACAACTCGTTGATTCAAATTTTTACACTTCTTATACATGGCATAATTTTTTCGAAAAATATCATATTGAATTACGTCATCAGATAAAACAATTTCAGAAAATAAAAATAGAATGTTTCATTCGTTATATGAATTTGTTAATTTCACATCCCTTTCTGGCTCAATATTGTAATGTTTCCAGTAATGTTTCATCTTTTATATGAACTGTACGTAACTGTATTTAAAAAAAATGCAATTTTATGGAAATGAAAATTTTGTACCTATGAAAGAGAATGATATGGCGAGTAAATGAAGGTATGCGATTGTAGCGTTTCGACTGTTATTCATTACCGCAAAACTTGCGATAAATTTCTACTTCGGATTTGTGATCAGCAAGCAGAAATATAAGAAACCTAACCTACCGTAAGCTAACACAACTCTTTCCATAATAGTTCAAGACCACTTATCGTTTCTTCTTTTCGTAGATATTGAACCTAGCATAGACAGTCTCTCAAATTATAAAAAAAAACAATTATCTCCAGAGGAATGTGAAAAAACGAACTAAGTGAGAACAATAGCTAATTATCAACGTCCATAAACATTGAAATGAACAAACATGCAGGGTCGGACCGAAAAACAGGACATTGTTTCGCCCGGACCGAGCCTGAATCTAATTAGACACCGCGAATTTACATGTAAGAGTTGGTGTATGCCATAAATCTAGATTCGGTCGCGGTTCTGAGGACAGTTCAAGAAGAATAGTCTCTTATAAAAAGATAAGTTCCGTGATTCACGAGTGCAAGATCGGCATTGCCAAAACTAAAATCCGAAAACAAAACGAAAACCGTACCTTTCAACGGTGCACCGTCAAGACGGGTTGACGAAGGGAAGGCGAGAGGGGGGCGATTGCTACATTTAGTTGTCTCTTTCTGAATTTACTGCGTCCGATAGAAATCTGCAGGCCATGGAAGACATTGCCGAAGACGTGGATCCTCAAACTGGACGGAAGCCAGTGGCGTCTGCAATGGCAGCCACGGTTCCATCTATTCAAAGTCATACCATTTAGTTACCAACTGCATAATAGTGTACTTCAATAGTGTACTTCATAGTGTACAAAATATGGTTTTATTATTTAAATGCTTATTTAACATTTTTTGGCCGAATTGACATAAAACGGCAGTTCTGGAAGAGTTTGGTGATGGTTATTGATTCATGCTTCATTGTTTGGGAACCAAGTTTCTTCAAGATAATGTCTGTATCTCTAAAATCTCATTCTTAAAGAAATACTACTGTCTCAATATCCTTCAGCAATTACCTATAAATTCAGTCTTGAATTGAAGGGATTATATTTTTAGGAGTGATTAATTTTTGAAAAAGAAAGTTTTTGGCCTTCGACTACTCTTTCAGACACAAACTGAAAGAAAGTCCCCCTGAAACAGCCAGCTTCATATAAACATTGAATTACACGAAAGAAAAAAATTCTTTCGAAAAAAATACTTCTACATGAACACTGAATTATACAGAAGATACTTTTCTCTACTAAGTTTGTATTTCAAACCTTCGTTGTGGAATTAAAATCCGATATCAGATATTACATGAGTTCTACTTTAAATGAATGGTAACAAATTGTACTTTCAGGAGGACTTTCTTTCAGTTTGTGTCTGAAAGTTACTTCTTTGCATGATCTACACATCCATGAATAGAGTTACTTATTTTTAAATTGATTACTTCCTTCCTTTCTTTGGAGGATTCCCTCATTCTGTGACATTTGTACTTTTCTAGATCGCTCTAACCCAAATATCGAAATGTTTTCCATTGTATTTATGAACAGTAGAACGACCTCATCTATAAATTGGAAAAATTTTTCTGAAAATGTGAACGTTAATATTTTTTGATATTTTAATAGGTTTTTCTATGGAATATTCACCACAAAATCTGATTTTCTTCTTTGTTCCAATGAAAACGTCCAATATACAATAGCTCATTAATACATTTTAAAACATCTTGACAATTTCTTCGCATTTTTTCAACATCTAGTTCAGTGTTTTTCATAACTCATGCCGTAGAAGTTTCTGGATATCTTCAGTAGCAAGTTTCGTGTTTTTTTTCAGTTTTGTTGTTATACTGCTAGAAAATTACAAATTTTTTTGCGATTTGAACTTTTAGGTTACAAATCAAGTATCTACTAACAGTTCATCAAAAGAAGGTTAATTTAAATCATGAAGAAATCTTCAGAAAAATTTCATCGTTATTTTTGGTCTTATATCATCCAAAATTCATTTTGTCATCTACTCCTTTAAACCCATCTAACTTGAGATTCCTCTCATATTAAGGTTGCTATGAATTCACATTCAATTTATATTTGTTTATTATGTCAATAGTATAGTTGAAGATCATTGATTTTTTAATCCAGAGAATGCATTTCGTTATGAAATGAACGGGACGAGAAGTAGGCTGTCATCATTTAATTCAAATTTCGAATTTCATTCTAAAAAAAGGTAGTAATCTATTTTAAATCAAATTGAGTAACATGTTATCCTCTAGACGGCTGATTAGGACGAAATGTTATAGGTAACCCAATGAGTTCCGTTATACATCTGTTATGTTTGATGGTTTTATTTTCACAATCATTGATAGTTGTAACAAAAATTTCTCTTGCAAGGGTGACGCATAAGTGACACCACCTAAAATGTTAGTAGAATTATCCATTGGAAAGAGCGGGAGTATTAAGACAAAATTGAAAATGAGTTGAAATGTTTTTTGCATTGATTTAATTTGGTTTCACAATGGAAAGCAATCAAGTTCCACTCCGTTTCAAGTTCAATAAGGCAGCCAAAAAATATCGAAGTAATCTGAAATTATTTTTTTTAATAATTTAACTTTCATTATTGACTTCCTAATGTGGTATGTATTACTGATGTATCCAAAAATACGTCATATTGATTATTGAAACGAAGTGAGATGCTTTCAGTACTTTCTAGAAAAAACAGTTACTGACAAATAGGATTCAAAACTGTTCGTCGGTATGCGACAGCTTTTTCAACATATCAAATTGCTATGGATGAAAAAACAAAAGCCGAAAAGCAGAAAGAACTGCATGACATCTCACAGTGACCATCAAAAAATGTTAAGCTCTCAAATCTTTACCAGTCCATCATTTGTACACAAGAATGTTCAACAAAAAAAAACACAAATAAATCCAAAATGTTTTTTACACTACGCCTCTGATTAACCGCTCCCCGAAGAACGCCAACACTTGATGACGTTCGTGTTTCCAAACTCTTCAACCCAAAACTGATTCAATCTCCCAAATTTTCCCAGAACTTTCAGTGCTTTTGCCAAATTCAGTATGCTGGATGGAAGTCAGTGACCTGTTCTGAATATTAAAGAATATGCTCAAGGGTATGTCTAGTCGAAATAATTCTGTGGTGAATTAGATGTAGGCCCATTTCGGTAATGGATTTTTAGTTGCGATAAATGCCTGTTGCGAATTATATTTTAATATTTCGATCAGACACGTCCGTATCCCTGAAGGTCTCTAGAATGAAATATAATCAACAATGATTGTGATAGCGGTCTGATACATTCTTTTTTATCAAAATGTTATACAATCAAGCTTTGAAAGAAGTTTACCCATTTCGAACAGAAGAGGATGAAAGTTATAGAACCTGAACCTACTTAGGCCAACCCACTACAAATATTTCAGATTTGAAAATTACCCTCTACTCTGTGATCAAATAACTACTCAAAATCTCATTCAAAACAATAATTTACTTTTTGGTGCATTTTAGTGATGTTTTTAACACGTGCAGTTATAGTGTTTTCGTAAAATTACCATCACCAAATCGATTGGGCATTTTTCCTACTCTTTTTCTTCTTTCCTAACATTAATTCAACAAATGGTATTACATTTTGGAGGTTTTATATGAAAAGTTTGATTATTTTTCTAGGGTTTCATTCTAGGAAAATTTACGATATCTATGCAATAAATATTCATCAGTAAGATCAGCTTAAAAACGTTATTTGAATTCAACTTTTTTTATATCGGTATTTCCATTAAATTTCTTGAAAAAAAATATCTGAGGAAAACCTATGTGGACTTCTATTTCTCTATCAATTTACATATAAAAAGTGAGGATCTTTCAAACAAAAAAAAAAAAAAAGAAAAAACAATTCCATCAAAGTTTTTTGTGTAGATCGTGCATATCAAAACTTTCTCTCAGTCCCATAGTGTATTTGAAAGATATAGATAGTCAAAATTTATTGACAGTTCTTATCTGTAAAAACTCAATATACACATCATCGGTTGATGGAGAAATAACTGAGAAGTTTTTTTACTAAGAGTATAATATCCAAAAAAATTAATTTGGGTTTTAAAATTCGTTCGAGATATACTTTGAGACTGAGCTGAATGCTAATCATTTTTGTAGGGGGCAAGTCATTCACAAACATATTTGTATAATCACCGATGTTCTAGTATTTTCAATATACTTTCTTGATCTCTTTTAATGTCTCAATTATGAATGAATAACCAGTATTCGTGTATTTCACCCTGTGAATTGCCTCATCCTCTTTTACCCTCTCCCCTTCATGAATTTATACTATAGTTACGGCCAATACTATTTGACATTGTAACTTCTGTTAAAGGAAATGGAATGCAACCGGCCTGTACAAGTATCTTGAAAAAATCGTTACTACCTATTGTCTCGCATTTACATATTTCATTAGTTTCGCATTTCAGGAATGTAACAAAGCTTAATTGTTAATATATCTACATCTTTTTTTATTTTTGCCGGTGTACGAAATGTGAAGTGATCGCACGAAAGAATTTAAATACCGAACAATTCCTGTATTACCTCTCTAAAATTTCGTCAATAAATTCTACAAGTGATTGAAAAAATTCCACTGAGCTCGCACACAAAGGGGAAACGAAATTATAGGTGCAACAATTAAATTCGGTGGCAAGGGGTTATTGTAATAGGACTTGTTCACCTAGTGTCTCCAAATGAAACAAACAAAATATGTTACCATGAAGATGACATTCAAAAATCGAAATGCTGCCGGATATTGATTAGAATTATTTCGAATTAGTCTAAGTATATGATTGTTGGTGAAATATCCTCCAATACATTTATCATCAACGCTGGAGTACCCCAAGGATCAGTTCTTGCACCGATAATGTTTCAGCTTCACACAAATAGCCTCATGAACACAACGTCCTGCACCACACACAGCTCTGCTGATTATTTGTATAAAAGTACTGGCTGACAAAGGTACTGAAACTGCTCAAATAGAACGAGATTTGGCACATAATTATTGTAGGACTACTGACTGGACAGTGCTAATTCAGATCAAAATATACCATTCTAACGAAAACCTTAATTGCAACACGCTAGGACCAAAGAAAACTCGTCATTTGCGACTATGCGGTATTGGGTCACAAGATACAAATGAATAATGGACAGTCAAAATGATTCCAAGACAAATATGACAAAAATTCGCCAAAGGACCTATAGAAACTAGAACGGGTAACATGATTTACTGAAAACACTTTTCCCCCACCAGAAATAAAATGATGTCTCTCGACGCGCGTTTCGCTAAACAGGTTAACATCTTCAGGAGACGAATAAGACTACTACTCGTAACGATTATGCTAAAGTTTTTATTAATATCTAGACGACTCATTATCTCATATATTGTGGGTCATTAAATTCATTTCTAGTACCGTATGTTATTTACTACCGAAGTGATATCTAATCTTTACCTACATGTGATCACGTATGAATGCGAATGGAGGGCTGTTAGATATAGGACCATCGTCAACGTTCAAGGAACAACATTTTTCAATTGCTCATCAAAGGAACATGATTGTTGAAATGGATATCTTGAAAACAATACAATAAGATCAGGATACTGCAGTGTTTTCCAGTCACTCAGAAGAAATGAAAATGTTTTCCCAATTAGAAAAAAATATACAAAGCGGCTGAAACGCAGAGTTGTGTCTTCAGCAGAAGAATCAAGAAACTTATGTTCACTCAGAATATCTGGCGATGCTACCTATCCTAGCTGAAAGTCACCATCACAATGAGACTCTGATTGGATGAGAAATATAATGCTTCGTATTGTTGTTAGAATCATAGAAGAAATACAGAACTTATTCTTTTCACAGACCGGTACTTTTCACTGATTATCTTCATTATAGTTGCATCACCTTTCGAACTCTAGATGTCCAGATGAGTCACATGACTGTATACATAGTCATGTTCGATATGTCAGTGGATTAATGGAACTAGAACGTTTTTCTATTTCCCCACGTGATTCTACCTTTCGACTTGAATTTTTCCTCGATCTACACTAATTCCAGTTTTGCGAAGTTTTATGAATACTATATATAGACCATATCCTCTACAAAAAGTCACAGATAAAATGAATTCTCACAGAACCATAACGAAGCCTCTGGTGTTATTGTAATCTCCGAATGGCATCCAATTCTGGAGAAATTTGTATCAATCTATTAGATGTGTGCCTCATACAGACCCAATGTATTTTGTGGCCCATAAACATAAATTTAATATCTGTATATTTACGACGATAACTTGGGAGCGATAAATGTATGAATATATTATAGAACTGGACTTGGGAATTTTCACATAATGTTTCGGTACAATATCACAACAGATTATGGCTACAAAGTTTTTCAAAATCAAATTATTGTGAGTGGTGAACTTTTGTGCAAATATTTTTTCATCATAAAGTACTAAGTTGGTAATTCAATTTGTGTAAGTTGTACTGGTAGATAGGAGGTAAATTCAAATTTAGCGGTTTCGTGCTTGACCCTAATATACAATGGAAACTCTGTCTGATGTATTCTTTAAAAACAACCATGTTCGTTAGCTCTCATTTTGTCAATTATATGAACGTATTCTGGAAACACTTTATTGTAAGATATTCACTAAACAGTTTTACAAAAAAGCAACATATGTGTCGCTATACAATAACTTTTTTAGGAGTGTCTATACTTATAACCATTGTCACACTCATATACTCATCAACCTATTTTCTTAGGAACATTGTACATCTCACTAATTTTTTACAGACTGTATCATATAGATTTTATCCCACAAATATGCAACAATAATACCCACCGGAATCATGAGTTGATCCGCAATAGTATATTATTATAGATAGTTCAAATTATTTTTGCAATTCGCAGGCAGTTATGTACCAAATATTCCGCAGTCGTATATGCTACCAGACAAAACTTCTGGTTTCAAAAACTGTAATAACGTCTGGAGTCTTCATCATTCAGGAATAAGTGAAATCCATTTTTTTTCAATACCTTTTGAATTAAATCATCTAAAAGAACAATTCGTTCATGCCAGTCTCAACTCCCTACACTGTAGGTTAATGGAGTGACACCTATCAGAACAACTACTTACCTGGCTAATACCACGAAGGGCGTTGGATTATACGGATATAATCCTGTCGGAACAGGTGTCAGTGCAGGATTCACTGAAGTTATTCCTGCATATGCTGTTGGCTATAAAACTACAATAGATTTTCAATTATTGGAACACACTTGTAGACCGATTTCGGGTTGCCATTCGTCAGTGAAAGGTAGTGTCTATCTTCAACATAAAGTCATCAACATAAAGTCCGATAATTGAAAATCGAATCCCTTCAGAGTATCATTTCTTGAACTAGACTGGAGCAGACAACAAACAATAAGGTTTGTCATCGCCCCATTTGCCTGTGAACGAGGTAACCAACTGCATATCCGAAATTTAGCCAATTTCTCGTATAAGAAAAGAAAACCTATTACATATAGTCAGTGGGCATACTTGAAGAATGGATATAAATCAAATCATATGAAAGAACAATTCGTCTAGGCCAGTCTCAACTCCCTACACTGTAGGTAAATGGACAGACATCTATCAGAAAACAACTACTCCCCTGGCTAATATCACGAGGGGCATTGGATTATATCCGACCCTGCTAAAAAATGAGGAGGGGATTCACCCTTTGCCCCTGCGATTTGGGAGCCTGTGGACCCTATTCGAAAGAAGTGTCATTTAGCTCGATTCGAAAGGATATGTTCTTGAAGGAATTTAACTCATAACATCCACGTCAATTTAGGATAAACAAAAAGATGTTGAACTAACAATGTAGACACATGAAAGTAAAGTTAGTAAAGTAAGGCATGTTGTTGGTAATGAAAAAATTTTTCCGATAAGTAATAAATATTTTTTGAAAAACGAAAATATCACTGACAGAGCAATAGTTAAGAAATTCATACTGTTTTCTATTAGTAAGAAGATAGATAGTTATTCTAAAGTTATTGTCGATTTTATGAAACGCTGATCATTTTGCAACAATTTGGATGATTTTACAAAATTTATTGATGCATTGAATATATAAATCGAAAAGAATGCGACGAAGCAAAACTTAACACAAAAGGAACAAGTAAAACAAGAAAAAACAAAAGAATAACTCTCGCAATCTACCGTAAAAGTATAGCTAATTTCGTCGGTTGAAACCCTGAATAGCTCCATCATTATGGATAATTAGACTTAATTTTGTCGAATTGATTTGGAAATGGCAGAGTAATGTAATCTTGTCAAAATTGTGATCCCCGTACGAAGTTCCGATTAATTTTCTTTATTTTCCATTACCGATAATGTTGGGTTTTCGATTATGAGAATTATAGGAGGTTTCGTCGGTTCCATACTTTTTACACTCTATGGTTTCTAAGGCCTTTACACGAGCGTCGCCGACAGGTTTTCATGAGGGATGTCTGACATTAGTATGGCTTGTGTGTGAGTAATTTAACCACGATCCCGCTAAAAAATGAGGAGGGGATTCTCCCCTTTGCCCCCGCTATATGGGCGCTTGTGGGCCCTACTCGAAAAGGAGTGCCATTTAGCTCGATTCGAAAGGATATGTTCATGAAGGAATTTAATTTGACAGTGTTCGAGATACACCATGTTATTAATTCTGTTTTATCTTAATTGAAGTTATGTTCTTACACCGAAAACCCAACTATGTTGCTTAATAGCTCCATTCGTTTAAATTTGGTTTCGATATATAATTATTTTGAAATGAACCATAAAAGTCAACATTCCCGACTTAAGTGCTTTCTCATTTTCCGTTGTAAGAGATGGCCTTTTGATATTTTTGAGATTTTTACTCCTTACTTAGTTATGATAGTAGTAGCCGTTATTATGTGAAAGATTATCATAAATGAGTTTTTGCCAATTATTTCCTTTAACTATTCCATTTCCCGGATTTATCTGGAAGATCGTGACAAATATTTGAAATGCCAATCTTTCTCAACTCTTCAGTCGAAATATACCCAATAAATTATTTCCAAACTCATGCCATGATAAAAACATATTTTTCAGAACTATGCTGCAAGGGATATTCTATCAAAATATATTGTCGTTTTTCCATAACGAAATGTAATGTGTATGTGTGTTTCCGTTTATCAACTCTCGCTGCCTTACGAAAAATACCATTGCAAGTCGAAAATTGTGCGAGCCAATCATTAACGAGGTCTTGATTTTTTATGTGCGACTCCTTGCACGGGACACATGATACGCAGTAAAAATCGACATTACCACAATTGGAGTTTAACCAACAATTACATAGCGTTGGATTTAACGAATATAACGAACCATTCTCGCACACTTACTAAATTATAATGGATTATTTATATCTATGATACAAGATTATTTATAAGGACCATTATGCCAGGGCAATACAAGTGGCCGTCTACTAGACTAAAGTATTTCTTTATCACCGACCGCTTGAACAGAACATAAGTTATTACAATTTCATTTCTTTACTTCTTCTTCCTACAACAGAAACCCAAAATACAATTTAAAAAGTACCTTATAAGAGAAATAAGTTTTTCATCGACCTTTTTTTGTCTTTTATTGCCTTCAATAATGGTAAATTTCATACAGGTGTAGAAAGGACAAATTTTTAGCTCACCCCGGTAAGTTACTGCATATATTCAAAATATTTTTCACAAGAAAACACTCCGTGCGTTTGTTGTTTCCTGCTTTCGGCAAACAAGTGTTGCCCATCTTTACACTTGGCTGCACCGCGCTGATGAGGCAAATAGCCAGAAACACGTGTTATATAT
>WOGN01009856.1:0-10648 GCA_015342105.1 Leptinotarsa texana | reverse complement strand
TATGTACCACTCAATCAAATATAACGAGTTACTTAAACACCTCCCGAGAAAGTATCTATGAAAGAGAGACAAATCTCTAACCTTTCTTCAATGTCCAGGACTATCAAGGTTGCAAGTGATGTGCATGTTTCCAGGCAAATGGATCTTTTTTGAATGGAATCCAGGGTGGGCTTGATTGCGGAGCTTAATGTATGTGAGCAATGCTCCAAATAACGTATTATCTGAGCTTTATAAAGCATCAAAAGTTGCTGAGGTGTGTACAGTTTTCTGGTTGGAGGGTTGGAGACAATATGGATCCCTGGGTATTATCAGCCTTGATGGTAAAAGTATTCGAGAGACATCCATCGACAGTCACCTGCAGGAAATTCTTTCAGGAAGCTGAAGAGCCATTCACAAAAATGATCCGATAAGCCATAGTATGGAAGTTTGGCCAGCAAGCTCTCATTCCACACGGTCAAATACCTTAGGAATATCAAGCGCAACAGCTCTTGACTCTTCATGTTTTTCGATTGTATTATTCTAAATATGGGTGACATGCGAAGGAAGGTCGCTTGTTGATATTTGTGTCCGAAAGCCATATTGATAATCGATAAAGATGTTAAAGCCTTCCAAATATTTAAAGATGTAGTAATTTACTGCTTTCTCTATGATTTTAGATATCACTGACAGCAAAGCGACGAGTCTATAGTTATTTGGAAGATTTTTCTTGCCATTTTTGGGAATACGCTGAAAAAAATTCCAACAAGAAGGAAAAACCCCTTCCTTGCTGATATTGAACTGTTTCAAGGTGTTATTGAAAAGTGATTATCGGCATTGTGGATTCTAGTGTAGGAATAGTGGGTGGTGCCGTTTACAGAAAACTGACTGAGGAGTTGGATGCAAATTATTTTATCATTATTTATCGACACAAAAATGAATTGCATTAGTGATTTGAACATAACATATTCTCCGTATTCATTGCCAATTGTTATTTTTAATTCCTGTTCATCTGGTCCATTTTCATCGGGGTAAACTAAAACGTTTCCCATTTCTACACCTGTATAAAGTTCTCCGTTATAATTTTCATATTTTTAAGATTGTGGAAGGTGAAAATACCCAAAAAAGATCGATGAAAAACTGATTTTCCCCCACGAAAAAATAATTTTGTTTTATAATCATTTTCAAATTGATTATTTCCTTCCTTTTTTGGAAGATTCCCAAATCTTTTTTTTATATCAAGATGGACTAACTTTCCCATTTATCACATGTTCATTAACTGAGTTGGCAAATTTTCTGTTATAATGTTTAAACATTATAACAGAACAGAATTATTAGAAATATTTTTTTAAAGTCTGGTAAAATTATTAAATAGTGAATCATATAATTCAAATTAATATATTATATTAGGTAGAATTTAGTTAGTATAAACTCGATAGAGCAACACATGTTGTGAAAACACTGTTGTGCAACACTGTTTAGTGAAAATTGAAGACAATGAATTACGGACTTGTAGGTTGTAGTCGAACAGAACCTGCAGTACCAAACGTTTCGTCGGCTACTGCGCCAGACATCATCAGCGGTATGTGCATTAATTGCACATACCGATGTCTCAGCACATATATCCCGAAGTCTCAGCAAAGAATGACTACGTTCTTACACTGTTCAGTGAAAAATCTCACAACGAAGTGTTACTTGGACATTTTATGAATTTTCATCGGCCAATTTCATCAAATATCTTAATTGAAAGTCCTAGTTCTCTCTTTGCATTTGTTTTTGGTGGTCTTTGTCATATACCTGCTTGTTGTTTATCAAAAAAAGCACGTGAAGGATATTCTTGTATTCATAAAAACTCCTTTGGATATCTTACAGGAAAACGTTTTGCTGATCTGTTAGATCTGAATCCCGCTTGATAGTCTCCAATTACATTTTCTGTATATTCGCATTATTTACACTTCTCACATAATATGCTATTATCTTGTAATCTGTGTGAAGGAATACTTTGCCTCTATGATTTTCATGCTGCAATCAATCTCTTTCTTCCAAAATAATTTTTATAATCTGTTAATGAATAATAAGTTATTGTCCAAAATAACTTTCTTGACAAAAATAGGATACCCTGAATGCCATCGTATTGAATTTATATGGTAAAACTCTTACATTAAACCCCATAGTGCTCCCAAATATCTAGCCAACTTCTAAAAATTTGTTTTTCACAATGTTGGTGATGTATCTAGAACGTCTGTTCTTTTCTTCTTTGGTAGAATTGAATGGAGTGACACGACGAAAGGTGACAAATTTTAAATATCCACCAAAATAGATACTTCTCAAAAAATGTCTTCCAAAGTTGTGTATAATCTACAGTTGTGTATAGGTTTTTTGTTAGGTTACGTTAGGTCTAAAGTAAGTGGGTCTATTCGACCTCCACCGACACCCGCAAGGTTTTATTGCGGCTCACACCTATTCACACTCCCAGCTTCTTAACGAAGCTGACCAATTGGTATGGTGAGTAGTCTTTCAGCTCAGATGGTAAGAGTGCGGCTATGCCGAACTCTAAGAACCTGATTCTGTCCCCAGCGGGGCTGGCACAAAGTATATGCTCTCCTGTTTTATTATTTTCTCACCAGAGGCGACACACAGTGTGTTCCGACAGTCTGAGTCTCTGCATATGATGATTCAAATGTCAGTGACCTGTAAGACGGCCTGTTCGACAACGTAGTTCATCCCTACAGTAGTCCAACAACTGTTTGGTATCAAGCTTCGAAGGGTGAATAAACGCCTTGAAGTAAGTCAATCCTAGAAGTTTCTGCCAGGAGTCCATCCGAGTGTTCAATGTTTGTTTGGCAAAGCCTAAAGCGATGCCAATGATAGGTTCTGTCATCGGTCAGCAGCCTCATTGCCTTCCAGGCCAGTATGGCCATGAATCCAGACCAGAGACAATTTGTTAAATCTTCCTATCGGAAACAGTCGTTTTTGGCAATTTGCTACACCGGCACCAATGCTTGAAGGTGTTTTTGAACCAACAACTATCAGCTCTTAATATTTCTTTCTCCCGAAGGATCCAGTCCTCTCTACTCGGGAACAGTACTTTATAAGGCAGTTCGTAGTTGACAGTTGGAGGCATAAAGTCAGAGGTAATTTTCAGAATGCTGTGACTTCCAGTGTTAACCAATAGTATGTTGCAATCTGCACTAAATTGATTTGTGCAATTGGCAGTGCAAAAGTCTGTATGCAGTCTACCTACCATTTCTCTCCAGAAAAATATGGAGAGTAGGTAGATCTAGAAAGATCTCCATGGCCGCTGACGGTGTGGTACTGATGGCACCACTGATAGCCAGACAAGCCGTCTCTGTAAGCCAGAGAGCTTCGTTTGGGTTGTTTTCTGTAAAGCTTTCACCCATCAGGCAATTGCACCGTAAGTCATTGGTCACATAAATCCAATGGATTTGTTTAGGACCTAAACCACAGATTTTACTACAAATCCTTCGACATGTCCATAGAGACAGCCTGGCTTTGTGTAAAACTTTTTCCAAGTAAGCGGTCCAGGTGAGTTTTTTATGAAGGACAATGCCAAGCTATTTCACCTCTGTTCCAAATGGAATGACCTCACTATTGAGGGAAAGTGGCGTTAGATCGTCCAATTTTCTCCTCCTGGTGAATAAGGTTATCACAGTTTTGCTGGGGTTGACAGACATCTGCTCCCTCAGGCACCAACAGTGAACACCGTTCATCGTGCTTTGGAGCATATTACAAGCTACTCTTCCCGACGTAGACCTTGCCAAGATGACTAGTTCATCTGCATAAGCTTGTAGATCTACTTTTCTTCTGCCGAGGGCATCAAGCGGATTATCCATCAGGAGCGAAATGCTTCTAGAGGCCTCGCCTTGAAGAGTAGTAGTTGCAGTTCTGTTTAGCAGCATGGTATAGATCCAGCTAGTTATAGTCGATTCTATACCTTTTTTAGCCAGAGATGATCCTATAGATTTAGGTAGTTCATTGAAAAATGCTCCCCCATTATCCTTGTTGTCAAGGGATTGGAAAATTTTCTCTACAAGGTTCTTTGATGCTAAATCTGTCGATTTGCCGGTTTGATAAGCATACTGGTGGTTGCATATAATGCCACCTTCCGTCCAGTATCTTCCCAAGTCCTTTCAACAGGAAGGATATAAGGCTGATTGGTCGTTTTAATTCAGGGTGAGGATCTTTTCGACCCACTTTAGGTATATATAACACCCTTGCTGCCAACCAACTGGGTGGTATATAGTTCCACGCCGGAATAGCTGCATACAATTTTATGAGAATAGGTAAAATTATTTCCAGTCCGTTTTGAAGAAGATCTGGAAATATACCATCCTCTTCAGGAGATTTGAAGGGCTGACACGACTTGATAGCCCATTCAACTGCCGGTGCTGTGATAACCTTTTGACGATTTCCCAATAGTTCTTTTTTGGCCGTTCAGCGCCCTCGAAGATGAGAAGCCTGAAGAGTCAGATTTACAGGAAAGTGGTTTTCTATAAAAAGCTATAACGTTTCTTTCTAGAGATCGTGAATGTTCCATCGGATCGTTTCAGCCACCTAATTTCAACAGGCGGTTCACTAAAGAGAATCTTGTGAATTATTGTGCTGCGAGGCATATCAGAGATACTCTCACAGACCTTCCAAGTTAAACACAGAAGTAGGTTACATTCTAATGTTCAGAAAATAACGTACGTGAATTTTTGTTTATTAAAAAATAAAATCAATTATTCGTTTACGTTAATGTAAAGTCATCTATGCTAGTAAAATGACGGCACTTCAAGATTCTCCTCATTTTCGGTAATATAGTAAGTCACACAGGGTCATGTCTGGCGAATATGGAATCTGATGTCATATCCGTAAACCTTATTGTGATTCTGCAATCGTTCATAACCATTTCTTCAACTTTCTCCAGGTTTTACTTCAAAACAATATTTCTAACAAATATTTGGTATGAAATCATCTTCTAGTTTATACACACCACCATAAATCCCAGTGAGATAAGCATCTTCGTGATAACGTCCAACGTAATCGGAAGAAAATTAAACATTATTATCTTGATCAAGTTAGTTGCCATAGTTCAGTTTTTTATTAAATTCCATTTGGGGCGTTTCCTTGATATCCTACAGACGAAATGCCGACGAAAAAAAGTGCTTTTCTGTACTCCTTTCCGAGAATCAGTGACAGCTTCCAAGAAATGCTTCCTTTGCTTCAGTGGAGTAACAGGAGAAAGAAAATATATTGCGAGGTATATGTTATTGCAGTCATTTGGTAATAAGTTGAAGAAAGGTTGTGTTGGTTAGGAATTTTTGTTACTATTTCGTATTTTACGTCGCTGAGTACGAATAAGAGGTGTACTATTATTTTTTGTAATCACGTTTTTGTTCAAGATTTTTTCGATTTCATAACTATGGAACTTTACATTTTCGAGATTTTCCTATGTTGGCAATCTTTGAAATTGCTATATTCCTAGACATTTGCGTCAAAATTAAAAATCGTAGCTGAATGAAAATTAACAAAAAAGCATTAAACGCATATGAAATATTGGATTGTTGATTATATGACAATGGCAAAACGTGTAACATTGTATTCTTACTTGGTACCTACTGATATTTATGAACGGCATTGTCCTCAGAATGTGAAGCGGAAGATCAAGAATAAAATAAACATATCTAGGTATGTCTCATCACAAAATGTGATGAGACACACTGATTTCTCACATATGTTTGACAAAGAATGTATGAACAAACTCAATTTCATTCCACCACTACACTGATAATTCAACACACTTTATTTGAAACTTCAGACTAATACTCAAATATCTATCGTCTTGTTATATCACTTCTTACTTTCAACTAGACTTCATCGATCTGAGTGTTGGTAGTGTTTATATATGGTAATGGAAGTCTTTGGAAGTTGATAGGGAAGTTACTGGAAGTCTCCCGAAGCAACGCGATATATAGAAAGATCGCGAAGCGCAAGTCGAGTTGAGCGCGACCTCGTCAAGTCACAATCGATTGACGATAACCAGCGTCGGCCGGCGTTATTTTTTTCAGGGGATGATTCACAACAATAATTATATGATAGAACCGTTCTGTCTTCAAACTACCTCTTTTCTAGTTGTAAAAAACATCATAGAGGTTGAAAATTTTTTTTTTCATCATTCGTTGTCGTTTCTTCACGAAAGACAATAAGAATTCACGTGCAATTCTCAGCACGGGTCAGAATACACAATAACAGTTTCTCCATTATCTTTGATTTAGAATTGATTTTCTTATCGAGAAGTAGTGACGATGATATCGCACTTTCCAATAGAATCAATAAATTCGATAAATGATTTATCGCAGCGCTCTCAGATTTGTTATCATATCAAAATTGCAAGAACAATCAGTATGTGATGTGCCGATGAGAAGACCATTCCTTTTTCTGGGATGATTATATTAGATGGGAGATATTTAGAAGGTGTCAGAAATTGGCTGTTACTAGTCAGCAGTAAAAAGAAAAAAAAACAAGAAAACATACCAGTAAGTACGCTTTGTATATCAATTATGAAAGATGTACATCTCTCAGAGGTGCCTCAAATCTTCGAAATTTTGGTGGTTACAGATAGTTGAAGATACTGAGTTTATTTTGGAAAAACTTCAGATATGCCGGATTTATGAAGGTGACTTTCGAAATTTATGTTTACAGATTCATGGTTGGTTTATTTAAAACAAGATATATATTTCTGGAAGATATAGGTATTATGTTGAAGGATTCATGATAATCGGTAGGGTAATCTTTTATTCTTAAAATCCTAAAGTCTTCACTGTAAAAGGGCAAAATTCAAATTTTCCTAATTGATGAAGTTGTATTTCAAAATATTTGTTCAATTTTACCGCATCTATTTATCACATATCGAAAGTGTCGTTAAGTTATTATCATAAGTGGAAGGTGGCGAAACTCATTTTCCAGGGATCTGTGTTGGGACCCCTTGTTTATTCAGTAATGCTACTATAAAGTGAAACAAAGTTTTTTAAAGAAGGTGAACGTCACAAGAAAGACCAGTTTTTGATGCAGAGAGTGTTGCTTTTCTGTAATTGTAAAAAAACTTTCCACTAGGTATCCATTTTATTTTCCAATCATCGAAACGCTCACTTCGTTCCCTATTGAGCACTAAATTATTTTCAATGCACTGGTACGAAGTCATTAACTTTGCTGGAAAATTAGGGATATATGCAGGTTCTGAATTAAATAATTGTTATTGAGATGTTTTTTTTTAACTTATATTTTGTGTGAAGAAGTGTTGTAGATAATACCAGAGTATCATGAAAAATAGTATTGTTGAATGTTCTGACTATCATTTATTTCCACACAGAGGGATTAATATGTTACTTGGATTTTCGTTTCACTTCGATTTGAGTACATGAAATTTTTTCAAATAGAAAGCCATATTTAAAGTCATTGCTGGTGTTTGATGTCTTGCGTAATGATGAACAATAGTGAGGAATTGTGTATCCCTGACGATATTGAAGAGGCTGCAAAAATAGCTTCGATTGAATTGTTACTAAAAAAATCGGCTCAGCGGTACGGCATCGCATATTCTAATTATCTTAGCTGGTGTAGACCTAATTAAAACGTCGAAGGTAACTTCATCTTAACCGTGTTCTCAGCTTATCTAGAACAGAAATAAAAAATATGGAACTCATCAATTTTGTGGAGCAAGTTTCCAATGATAAAGTCAAGTGCGCTCGTTAAAAATTGTGTCAATGCAAGCAAATATTTCAAGGTAATGCATTCTTAAATCAGAAAAATTAAAGTTATATGCCCAGCAAAATCAAAAACTCTCACGTTTCAACAAGTCCAGAGGTTTATAAATGAGGCGCCAGATGAAAAATATTTGATGATTAAAGTTGCTACTATTTTTGGAATATATGGAGCCTGCCAGCGTGAAGAGCAGTGCCATTTATTAATAAAAGATATTAATTTGTGATATTGATGACTTATTTTTTTTGTGTAAATTCATCTTTAATTAGATATAGAAATAAAATACTTTGTCTAATTTCCACTTACTTAATGTATTGATATCAATACGACCTAGGTTTCAATTTTTACACCATTCTCAACTGTTCTAGCACTACGGACCGAGAGCAGGTAATAAGATATATACCTTCATTCATTAATACCAACTACATAAACTTCAAACTATTATTAATTGCGTTGTCATCTTGATAAATTCAGAAGTGGAGACCTACTCAAATTTGTTTGTTCGTTAAGGGTTTTATATTTTGAGTTTTTAAATGATTCATTGATTTCCCTGGCTTCCAACAAATTCATTTTTCTTCCTTTACTATATGTATGTAAGATTTTGAGGTTTTCCTTACATATATTGTGGGTTGTTTCTTGTAGATCTTCGTACACCGGTGTGTTCACGGAGTCTTATTTCGAAATTTCTGCCAGTCTGGCCTATATATACTGCAGAGCGTTTACTACATTCTATTCTATACATGCCAGATTTCTTCATTCCATCACGTCTAAGTTTTGCATTAAATATGATTTTGCCTAAATTATTATTACTTATGAAAGATGTTATTATGTTGAATTTGGAAAAGTTATTTTGAATGTTTACTGAATATTCTCAAAATCATATTTAATGCAAAACCCGGACGTGACAGAATGAAGAAATCTGGCATATATAGAATAGAATGTAGTGAATGCTCTGCAGTATATACAGTGTATACGTGAACACATCGGTGTAGACAAAAATCTCCTATGTACGATCATCTACAAGAAACAAACCACAAAATAAGAAAGGAAAACCACAAAATCTTACATACATATAACCTACTCTCGGATATCTATACTCCGATATTTCTATTCAGGTCAGTAGTGCTAGAGCACTTGAAAATGGTGTAAAAACCGAAACCTAGGTCGTATTAATATCAATACATTCAGTAAGTGGGAATTAGATAAAGTATTTTATTCCTATATCTAATCAAAATATATCAAATTAATGGATAAATCATTGATTGTTCAAATTCCTAATTTTAAATTATTTCTGCATTGTTGGAAAAAATATTGACTATTCTATTTTATTCTATTATCAGTCATCAATATTGCAAGATATTAATATCAGTAGTTGTTCCAATTGTACTTTTTATATTAATGTTCATAAATAAAAATAATTATGTAATTACAATACATTTGTAACACAATTCATTCATATCTATTTATATTACTCATAATAAAATTTTCTTGAAAATTGAATAATTATGTTTTGTTTATTGCTATTTGGTCAAAAAAATCGTGTTAAAAATACTTTCAACACTGTTAAAAGTATTTTTAACACGTTACTTTGTAAAGTGTTGAAAATTACGTGATGTAAACATCATTTTTAATACTCTCGACAATCATCAAAAATGCCACTTTCAATGACAGTTGTACAAAAATGGAAAATTTCGAAAACACTCCATGTGGAACTCTATAATGACTGAAACGTGCCGTCTATTAAATACCTAATAATTAACAATAAAACTCATCGAATTGTTTTCTAGAAACGCATTCAGCATAAACCATCTCGACCATCTGTTTTAGCTGCTTGTTTTCTTCTTAGAATTTAATAAGTTAGTTATGGGACAAATTAAAATCATTCAGTTTCTGTCTGATTAAATTGTTGACGACAAGTCTGGAGTGGATTCAAGGTTCAGTATGAATTTCGTACTTCATTAAGGTGTTGTTTTATAAAATCATTTTCACCAATAATTGTGTTAGTTTATTTCGTAGCATCAATAATTTAGGGTTGCAACTCCCAATTGGATAATGTACCAATGTATCATATTCTCCATACGAATCTTTTCAAACGATGTTTGTATTCATTTGAGAATGTACTTGTAGGACAAAACTGCAGTAACGTTTGTTATAATCATTTCTTATAATTTATAATGCCTCTCCCAATCAAAGAGACCAAAATCAAAAGTGCAAATATGTATACTAATAATTAATATTTTTTATTAATTCATTACCTGTAACGTTTTATCTTCAAATTTATCATTGATGTATATAAATTTCAATTGATATACTGAAAACGAGTAGCCTATTCCATTCGAAACATGTTTGCAAGATATGATAGAATATACGGGGTTGTTTTTCCGGGTTAACTTCCATCATCTCAAATGGGACTATCAATAATATAATTCTACTTCGTAAGAAAAGGGGTTTCTAATGTTGTGAACTTTGATGCGTGAATGATTGCTGTGTAAATGACTCATTACTTTCAAGGAGTCATTATTTATTTTGTCGTTTATTACTCTCGATTATTTGTTTCTAAACTTGTGGAATATTTAACCAGTTATCTCTTTTGGTAATGCTTGTTTTTCGATTTCGATGTGTTCCCTAATTTCTCTAGTGTTGTTTGGTGGAGTACAAATTAAGATGATCCGAGAATTTTGAAAATTACGGATTAATTGAAGGAAAAATTTGGTATCTGTAGAACACTTCTGGACGTTATAACCGATCATTCGGTAGCCTAGAGATAATATTTGTTTGGAGAAACGGTGTCTGAATTCTGGATGGATAGGTCTGGTACTTATTATTGAATTCTTTCATCACGTATAGTCGAAGTAACCGATATAGTAATATTAAAGGTGTCGGCGAAGTCAAAGGCCAAATAAAACAATAC
>WOGN01009855.1:0-10648 GCA_015342105.1 Leptinotarsa texana | reverse complement strand
ATATCAAGTTTAAATAATTTATACGTACCTAGATATTCTACTTTAAAGAAGTTAAATTACCTTTATAAATCAACAATCAAGGCAAAATGTAAATTATAGTTCAATACCACCTCCACATAAACAACAGTTTTGTTATTTATATAGAGGAAGGTAGGTTAGGTGCACAAAATATCATATGTCGCAAAATATCTCGGAACATAAGTAAACAGAACAGCACGCTTCTGAAATATGTCATCTTTGTCTCATATAGACTATCAGGTTCATTGTCCTTTATTAGCTATAACCGATGTTGCCAAATGGTGAAATCGAAACAAATTACTTTAAATGTTGAATGCATTTAAGTATTTAAAAAAATTTTAAAAGAAAAAGGTTGAAATGATAAGTTTAAAATGCGTTGTTTTAAAGCTCTTTTATGAAAAGTACTTCATTTTAGTCAGGAGGAACATTCCCCATTGCATGGTACGAGCCAACTGATATGCCGAAATCCTCAGCAACTTCTCTAATTATGATTTAACGATTTTCAGTAACAATTTGTTTCACTGTCTTAACATTTTTATCGGTTGTGTCTCGGAGTACAATCACCGTATGCCACTGTCAACATTTCAAGTGTTTTTACACAAAATTTGATGAAAATTCTTTGATCCATTTTTTCCGGTAGCGGAAAATCGCCGAACACGCGAAACACTTGCAGTGCCTCTCACCAACAAACTAAACATGATGAACAGCTGAAACTGAACATCTGGGTAAGTAGAAGGAAATTGAATATCTGAATTGATAGATCCGTGAATGAGAAACGAAGATTTTCTCAAACTAAATATACTTAAGTCTTGCTCTGAGGAAGACTGAACTACACTGCAATAAATTTCAAGATGGTCGTCTGAAATTGTATGTGTATAGGTGAGGGCATTCTTATATAATGCGAGTGAATCGTGCATTAAAAAATGTCGATTGTTTGTTGTACCCATACCCTGAAGTTTGCCAAAATATCACTGGCAACAAGATCTGTTATCACAATTATATATTTACTTATATATTTTAATATTATATATGTTACAAAAAGGATGTGAAGCTTTATAACTCCTATTTATTATATGCAAGCGCTTTCGACTGTTGGTCATGCGTGCTATCATCCTCAAGGCTCTACTCTACTTTTCATAGTGGGAAATAACTTGCGACGAATCATCCAAATCGAAGACGCTGCATAGGTGTCTGATGGTTTTACTTCATCTCTCTGAGCGACATCAGCTGGGTTAGTTAATTCTTTTTTCCGTTGGGTATTTGCCGCTCGTATCTACAAAGTCGTAGGTATGCATGAGAGGAAAGGGACAACCTTGAGCATGTCATAATGCACCTCTACGGAATATTGATCATATATTATTTACCACTATGAAAAACAAATTTAATTAATAATTTAATTTAATTAATTAATACAATTTTAGTCAGTCATGGAATCTCTTTGCAGTTGATTCAGTGGGATGTCCACTGCGCTACCTGCAGACAGAGCCAGATATCTGCCATACGTACCTACAAAGTGACACTGCTCGACAATGTGAGGAATTGCAGAAGAGCAACATATTTTAATTATTAATTTCTCAGAAATTCCGATTTAAATTTTGAAATTTCTACTTCAATCTCAAAATTAATGTCGAAATATCGGTTGTAAAGCCAAAGTTTCGAGATAAGTCAAAATTTCGAGCGAGGACAATGACATTTCCCCATACGATGAAGACATATATGGGATCGACAAAGAACTAAAATATCAAAGATATCCTCTAGGTGTAGTCAGTTGTGAAGCTAAGCTCCAACATTGACTGTCGAAGAGATTCGTGTTTGACACAGAACACACAGAACTATAACTTAGAGTAGTTCTGTGATTCAAACAGTACCACTGGCACAGAATCTGTGCCACTGGTGACACCTATGGCGGGTAGAAACATTGCTGTCATCTGTTGAATTATGAATTCGTTATGTTTGGGTGTGTTACCGAATTCTGCTGGACAAATTTTTATTATTACGGTTTTAGAGGAATTAGTTTGCGGTGGCTTAGGTCTTACCGGAGAATCGCTACCAGTTGGTAAAAACTGACCACTATTCGCGGATTGAAACTCCTAGATGCGGTGTGCCCCAGGGTTCAGTATTGGGCTCTACTTTATTTCTATTGTATGTCGATGATATTTCCATTTTGAATATATCTGCAAAGTTCGCATTATTTGCCACAATATTGATGAAGCTTCTTTTTTCAATGACGTACAACATGATTTTGAAAAAATAAAAAAATAAGAACCTGGTTTGACAATAAACTATATCCACAAAACTGATTTTTTAACTTTCGGATGTGAATTGGAGACCTCAATGCTTGATTCAACCAATATTATCAAGTTTCCCTGAACAAAATTCTTAGGTCTTCATATTGATAATGGCTTGAAATACAATAAACATGGTGAAAAAATGTAACTCTAAAAAAGTATGTTCTGGATGCTAAATGAAGAAGAAGGTTTTGCAGCTGCCAAAGCGATCACAGGTCATGAGTTTTTGACGAAATATTTCACCTGAAGAAAGGATCCAAGTGATTACACTAGGATTATTCTGTGCAACTATATAGATACGAGGCAATAACGCAGTTATTACCTAAAGTATCCAAGATACCTTCTTAAATCCTTCTGTGAAGGTAATTTGCCTTATAGCTTTATGAAACTTAATAGATGGTTGATTAATTAAAGTATAGTATTTTTAAATGCCTCAATCCTGAGAGGAACCTGTGCAAGGACACACTTTCTGATGCATTGAAGAGTTTTTTTTCACTTTTCTGTGTAAGAATAATGCAGAAGATAGGAGTAGCAAATAATATTTGAATGTTTGTGACTACGTGTCCTTATAGGAACTGTCAATGTTTTCTTTGTGATGCTCGATCACTTCTAAATGTTAAATTCACCGGTACGAATGATGAAATCACCGATTGTTCCGACGGATTCATAAATCGATTTGTTCAATACACCGGTAATTTTTACTGAATTTGAGAAAGAGGTTTTAGCAAATATCCAACTCCTTGAATTAATTTACCTAAGTTTTTCAGTTACTCTAGCGCCACCTTGCAGAAAAGGTCTTCAGAACATTCCTAGAACACACCCCCCCAATTGACTGCGAACATAAATAGCACAGAGTAATGACATTTCTGAGTAGGAAGTGTCAACGTCAACGTGCTTGGGAAAATGGCTACAAATAATTATTTTGGTTTTACTCACGGCGGAGCTCAATATACGTAAGTAAAAATTTTTGCTGATATCTCTCATAAAATGCAAAATTAGATTTATCTAACCGATTTTCGAGTTCTTTTCGACTACGTTGCGTGCAGAATTTCCGCTTCTGACCGTTGGCTTGATTACCGGCGTCCTTGACTTGGCTTCGGCATTTTGCACGATCAATAACCGCACGATCGTCCATTAGGCGGCATTTTGGTTTCGCGGAAGTTGCGATATTCTGGTAGTAATCCGATGAGTTCTTTGAGCATTTAATGAGTTTCAGCAAGTTAACGTCGCGCATTTACGTAGCATACTAGTATACGATCGGGAGAAGTAAGGAGAAGGCAAAATTTTCGTGTTTTTCAGTGCAGCGGCCACCGGCGCGGCTTACCAAACAGGGCAGGCGGGGTATGCAGTAGCGAGTCCGGCCACTGCAGCTGCGGCAGCCACTTACGGCACCCAAAGGGCCACGTACGACACCGCAGCTTATCAAGCCGCTGCGGCCGCTTCTCAAGGGACCTACGCCACCGGAGCCACACCGACCTACGAGTACGGATACGGTACGATTTCATTGTCTGTTCTCATATTTTCGCATGTATTTTTGTAATTTTCGAAAAAAATGAGGTCTTGCTTTTTCGGCGATTTCCGACAGTAGCCGTTGACATTCGCGAAGCTGATATTTATCGACAGATACTGGAAAATTCATTGAACTCCAAATGCGCCTGCTAGTGTGGGAACCAGATAGAACTAAAATAATCTCACATTTCCAGCAGTTGATTCAAGTATACTTCCTGTCTAAATCAGGGTATTGTTAGGAATTATATGATTTTTGCTGCAAGAATACATATGTGAATGGATGAATCAGTATTTGGACAGCATAGAGGAATTTTGAGTAATTTGGAAATTGTAGGACATTGTTGTTCATAAAAACTAATAAGATTATCAATAATCAAGTTCTGCAACCAGTCAGTAGGCTGTATAGACTAAAGACCAGTAAAAATCCCTATAATCATATCTGATTTAGGTAACTATTGAAATTGGGTGATGAACAGTGGAATATGTTAAATTTTCTGTTGATTATTTGAAACAGAATGGAAATTGAGTGTTTTTTTAACCTCAACTAATCTATATACATAAACAAATCCAATTCTCATTATTGATAAGTTAGTTTTTTAAGTTACATTCTGTTGAATAAAAAATAAATGCAAACATTGCTGATCAAAATACCCATTAGTAAGTCGGGTTAGGTTCATCAAGGTGGTTTCGAATATGCTTTAGTACTCAAAGAAATGAACATCTTATTGAGAAAGTCTTCTGAAGTGAAATGTGTATATGTAACAATAAATATTACAAATATCTTTGACATTATCTAAGGATGCTATTCATAGGCCACATCATTTTATGAGTGAGAAATATACAATATCAAAGGTGGACCTAATAATAGAAGTGTAGAAACGATATTCTACATCATTTGATTAAATTTCCAAGTATAATTTGATTTTGTTTACATTTATAGAATATTCAACTATATTTTTAAGACATGATTATTATAAGGATTTGCTGAATGTGGGAATCATTCAATCTTGTAGCTCTCTTCTGCGACTTCATGGAGTTAAACTTCCATAAGGATTCAGTGTTGAAAATATCTGAATTTAAATCCTCAGACTATTTAATGTAACCTTATCAATACGGTTACATAAAAATCTATTTTATTTTGTTATTCTGGTCGTCTGTGTAGATAAATTTCAATATATTTCAAATAAAAATTTGTAACAAGTAAATGAAAATAACAAAAACTACACCTCACGATCGTGAGGTGTAGTTTTTGAAATTACTGTGGATCTTCATCAAGTAGCGGCCTAATCAATTGGAAAATGAAAATTTATTGGAGAATAGTATTTTCATTTGTAATAGAATACTTCAGTATACAAAGGAAGCCAAAATCATTTGTCCCATCGATCTGTAATTATTGTTTGACTTCTTTCCCTATTTATATAATAATAATGATGGTAAAGAGTGGGATTGTTGAATGAAAACTACTTATTCATCAAATTATGAATACCTTGGCGTGGTATTTTTTTTATTTAACCTTGAAAAGTTAAAAAAAAATCCTTTGAATTGATTAACATTTTGTTGTTGAGGTCGCCATCCTTTAATGACAGTTATATTGATAAAAATTTGGTACAATGGTCAGAAATCGGAATGTCTGGCCAATCATGCATCTACTGAGAAATATTTGTCAGAATATTCATCAGCTCCCAATATTGAGGAAATGTAATGCAATGTAATTTTTTTTAATCATAAACATTGATATTTGTTGTTAGTGAAAAATAATATGCACTTTCAGGTAATTGAAAAAAGTGTATGAACTTACGCAGTGTCAACAAAATAAACTGATATGAATTTAAAAATTTAGGTTACTCAATTTTTCAATAATTGAAAAACTTGGTTTGATGAAATCGACTACTTGCTTATTTTCAAGGAATGTCAAGTCTTTTGTTGAGTAATGTCTGTACTTTAGGGGTTCGACCATATAGGGGTATTTATTAATATTATTTTTTGAGATTTTTCAGTCCATTTGGAGAAAAAAAATTGATATGAATATTGAACATATGTAATTTAGATCTCAACTTTTGAAATGCATGGTGTTGTTCTGAAGAAACAATTTTTTGTGATAACTTTTATGACCTTAAATATTTTTGTGAATCGTAGTACATATCTTCTCTGCATCAAAAGGGTTATTTTCTGCTGTACAATATATTATTTGATTTTTACCAGTGGTGGACATGTGGAATTTGCCATATTTATGATATTACACTAATTCATAAAATAATTAATGGTAGCATCAATTCCCCGGAACTTGTCGAACATATAACTTTAAATGTGAATCCGAGGAGAACAAGAAATTCGGAAATCTTCAAAGTACCCTTTTGTCGCACCAACTATGTCCGGAATGAATCTGTAGGTAGAATTTTGAGACTTGCAAATACTTACAGTGTAGAATTAGAATTTTTTAATTCTTCTTTGGAAACATTTAAAAAGAGTGAAAAGATTGTAATTCATTATTTTTACAATTTTTTTAAAATTTAATTTTATATATTTTTTCCTTAACCTAGTTTAGATTACTGTTAAATACATATGTATGAACTTGATGAGTATTTTATAAAAAATAAGCTTTGCTGTAAATAAATAAATAAGTTACAACAAATATGTAAAGTCACAATGACTGAAACAAAATAAAATAAAATACCAAATTTCCTCTGAAGCAAATGGGGATTTGAAAAAATGTACTTTGAGTGATTTAGTTACAAATTAAAAAGTTAAAACCTTAGAGTCTTGGACATATGTTCTTGTGATTGTACAAATTCTCAGTGCCTATCATTTTAAAGTATTGAATGTTTTTTTTTTAATATGTCCCGAGTGAATATTTGACTAAGTAGCTTTGGTTATTTCTTATACTACTGTTTAATTCCTTTATTGTGACCAAGCTTTGTATATAAGACATTGATTTTGGGCAGTACAACATGAGTTTATTTATTTATTTACAGGTGAACCCCAATATTTGTTTACAATAAGTTGTGTAACCATAAAAGCTTATACTTATATTATAAGTATAATAATTAGTATAATTATACTAATTATTATACTTATATTATAAGTATAATAATTAGTATAATTATACTAATTATTATAAATACCTTTATGTGTAACAAAAGACAATAAAAACAATGACAGTATTAACTAATGAAATACATTTATATGACTAATGAGCCAGAGACTTGTTTTTTAAAAGTATTTTGATTATCACAGAAAAAATTGACTTTATCACAGTAGTTATTTCCCAGTCTCAACATTTCAAATAAAGGAGAATGATAACCATAGTTGGTTGAGTGATATGGTGTAAAAAATAACTTTATTTGTCCAGTGGACCTTTGTGGAACGTTGAAGTTGATAAGAGATAGAATTTCCGGACAATCAATGAAACCAGATAAAATTTTGAATAGATATCGTTGGATTTTAATGGTTATAGATAGTTTATTTCACAAGAACGCCATAATTCAAATGAAGGAGTTATTAAAAAGAACAGTTCAAGGTTTGCCAAGTACTTTGAACATACATTTCTCTAGGTGAAATCAATGATGACACCATCTATGGGATCAACATATAACTCAATCCTCGAATATGAAAGATAATCGACGCTCTTCAAAGCCAAGCTTCGACATAGATCACCGAACGAGGTTCGTTCTCCGTCTTCCACTGTATCATTTACTGGAAGATATCTGATTGAAACTAAGGTCCATAAACAATGCATTTGTGATTTAATATCAGACAGCACTATGAGGAGTTACCTGTACTTAAAGGGCAAGTCTGATTAAGAGGAAGTGATGACATTTCCTCTTACCAAAAGTCATCCATGAGATTGATGAAGACATGAATTCTCACCTATTTGGAGATTCAATTGGGGAACTATTTCATTTCAATGTGTTTTGAATGTAGAAATTCCGCCATGCAAAAATTTTCATAAAAAATGAGAATTGAAAAGTTCTTGTTTTTAATTGCTTTTAATTGTAACTATCGTTACTGCAGTTTCATTCTATATTGACACTTTCATACTAATATTCTATGTAGCCATTACTACGTGGCTGGAAATCATAATGAAGAAAAGAGAATTGAAACTTTCTATGTTTTTTACCACTTTTATTTGTAAGTAATGTTTTAATGTATAACTTTTAAAATGTCCTTATAGGCCTAAACTGCAATAACATTAGTTACAAATAAAAGTGGTACTACTAAAATACAACACAAAAATTCTTAAGTAAAATCCAGACTAATTGTCAAATGTCTAATGCCTTATTAGTTCAATTCTCAAGTATGCAGTACCAAACTCTTTCATTTAATGTACACACTAATTGTCATGCACCATTGAACAGACATTTATTTCAAATTATCTAAAAGAACAATTCGTTCAGGCCACTCTCATCTCACCTTCACTGTAGCTTAATAGACTGACAACTGTCGGAAAACAACTAGTCCCCTGACTAATACCGCGAAGGATGTTGGATTATATCCGACAGGTGTCAATGCAGGATTTTTTACAGAATTTATTCCTGCATATGCTGTTGGCGATACAACTGCCGGAATCGATTTTCGATTATTGAAACATACAGACAACTACTCCCATGGCTAATACGGTATTAGCCAGGTGTCAGTCCATTACCCTACAGTTGTAGGTGAGTTGAGACTGGCCTGACAGAATTGTTCTCTTAGATAATTTGATTTACTGCCAGTCTTCCAGTATGCCTTACAAATTTATTTGACACAACAAAACTTAAAGCTGGATTCATACATTGAGTAACATAAACTTAAACCAATGCATTCATTTATAAATATTACTCTGTGAATGCAACAACATATCCAGAACGTAAGAGATAGTTATGTTTCATCTCTTGCAGAATTTACTTTCATGGGCAACCAATCAGACTAAGGAATTCTTATTTTCAACAATTGTCATTTAGTTTTTTATGAATTCTAAGTCAAATTTTATGGTTAGTTTATTTATTTTTTTATAACCACTTTTTCAATAAACATTTGCTGTATTTCAACAATTCACATATTATCATCATGTGTGGAAGTGAAACAATCTTGAAAGTTTATTAGTTTTGTGTTATTGCTTGTCTTATGATGTCTTTAATTGCGTTACTCATTCTATAAATCAAGGTTTAGTGTTGTTCTAGTTAAGGTTACAGAATAACTCCTAACTTCAAATGAGATTTACCCATTCACCTTGTGATAAACTTATGAGACAAATAGGCTGCGGCATCTCTACATTTATCAGAAACTACAGCATATCTCTTTATAACTGTCAAAATACGATCCATAACAGTCTCCTTTTTCGCATCGTTTTGGTCAAATCCGTCAAACCGGGACATATGAAATGGAATTATCACAATAATAGATAACCATAACAGTAAAATATATCTTGTTGTCCATGAATCTGGATCTGTGGGATCCTGCCTTTCCAATAATTGTAAAACAGGTTCCAGATCTGCTACCTAAAGAGACCTTCATTTTTATCAAATATAAACACTAGTTTATAATCTTACCTCATGAGGTAAATGTCTAACCACTACTTTATATCCTCTAACATTAACAACAACAAACATAAATTTGAAAGCTAGATGTTTCAGCACAATACTGTTATCACTGTTTCTTACAATGACAATAAATTTTTCTAATAATTCATTTATGTGGGAATCTAGCAAATGTGGTTGCTCTATATATTGACCCAGAATGAAAGAAAACTTTTCATATGTTTTCTCTCTGATGGATCTTTCAGAATCCATCAATATTTTTAGGTTATCAATAATTTTGAAAACTTCTTCATGCTCGGAAAATGATTTAAAAGCACAACCGAGCCCAAATGGTTCTTCTGTTTTTTGGTTTTCGAAGTCATGCTCACTAATCGACATTATCAGGTCAGTAAACTAAAAGTCCTCAAGACAACCGACTTTTCAATCTTTAACTATAATAGTTGACATTTGCTTTATTTGTTATTATGAACTGTCAGAATTCAAATTTTTGCTGACAAATGTCATTTGAAGAAAGCGAGTACGGGCGAGTTCTTAGTTCATCGGTCAGTCTACCTATTGATCAATGGATTCATCTATTGGTCCGTCCAAAACGATACCGAGTTTTTATTGGTTAAAGCAATCTGTTGAATTCAAGAACTCGACTAATCACTAGTACTTGTGATGTACTGTTTGGAACATTTGGTGTAGTAATCAATATTACTGGAGTTTTTTCCCAACACCAAATCGTTATTTGGTATTGGGATGTAGAGGTGAAAAAATAACGATTTGGTGTTGGTACCTTTTTTTTACTATTGGGTTACAGCAATTGATAAGTGAACTCTTTATAACTATTCTCAAGCTTTCGAGTAACTTAAACTCATCGTCAGGGGTACTAAAAATCACAAATTACAAATTTTTGATTATAGAATATAATATAAATGTACAAATTTTTGTGTAATCTTCAACCTCAGATTCGTCACTGGTGCTACCGCTATCATCAAAGTGAATTATGATTGGTTCAATATTGTGTTCAATACGGTTGTCTACGTCCCACATTTTTTGCTCTTATTTTAAAACATGCTGCATGCATTTCTTCCAGTCTTCTGCAGGAACAGTTCGAATAGCTTCTTGTAGGTGATGTTGCACGTCCACTAATTTAAATGTTCTGTTTTCTCGTGCCACATATCCTTTTACATGCGCCCAGATTAATTCTATTAGGTTTAATTCGCAGTGGTATGGTGGTAACCTTAAAACTGTAATTCCACGACTTAACGCCATTTCATCCACTGCGAATTTTTTATATTTGTCTGTGTGTAATTTTGTTAGCTGAAGTAGTTC
>WOGN01009854.1:0-10648 GCA_015342105.1 Leptinotarsa texana | reverse complement strand
TGTTAAAACATGCGCCTTAGTTTGAAGAATAGATCGCCATCTCCATTTCAAAAGCTGAAGTATTGGACAAAACGCATTTTGAATGTCTGCTCCTCAACTATCATTACAGAAGACCACCAATGGGAATGGAAAGATCTCCCGGTACTTTTCAGAGGTTAATGAATAATGTTCTAATGGGACTTACAGTGTTGTGATGCACTTTTTGGAACCTTTGGTGTAGTAATGAATATTGATGGAGGTTTATTCCGTTATTTTCAACACCTTGACAGGTGTTTCGATCACCAAGTGATCATCTTCAAAAGGAAGATTGAACTGTTTAATCTTTCTCTTGAAGATGATTACTTGGTGATCGAAACACGTGCCGACGTGTTAAAAATAACGATTTGGTGTTGGGAAAAAACTCCAGTAATATTCGGGTTTATACTATGAAGAAATGATTACCCTAAATGGGTACCGAATGGAAAATGACTTTTGGAAAATGATTATTCATCTATATGATTATTATAATGAGTACTACCTCATTCATTTCTATACACATTAAGTTAAACAATCTTGTTTAAAAAAAGTAATTAATACAGTTTATTGTAAGATTTTCACTATAATAGGGTTTTACAAAAACCGCGTCACGTGTTTGGCTATACGATAGCTTCTTCAAGTTTATGCATAAACTAGTTTATACTTGAGTTTATGCATAAACTAGTTTATGCTTAAATAGTGAAAATCATACAATAAGCTGTATTAATTAGTTTTTTAATATGGATTTTCATCAAGTATCGGCCAGTTCTATTCAATTAATTTTGTTTCATTTACAAGAAACAAAATATTTCTGTTTCAGAATGCAATTCTCTAGAAAAAAATAATTTCTACTCCCTTCATAACATACGTGTTCAAGATAATATAATTTTTGAAATACCTGAACATACCTACATGTTAAGGTACTTATTATTTATTTCCTATTTCCAGATCCCATCATGGCTGAAAATAAGGCATTAACACCAGCGAAAAGACTTTTGTCGTGAGAAACGAAAACGAAAGATAGAATATGCTCGAAAGAAGCTATCTAGTGGCTGATATTAGCTGGTTAAAAGGAGACTCGCGACACACAAAAAAAGTACAGAAAATATTTTTATTGGACTCCATGAAAAACCTGTGAAAAGCTTTCTTGAAAAAAAATAGTGGCCTCAAATGCCACTACAACTACTTCACTAAACAGATGTCATTTTATGTGAAGCCACCTACTGTAGATGGGAGAGATACTTGCTTATGTAAGTTACATGCAAATGTTACCTATGTGGTTAAGAATAAAGTAATTATGCAGAAAGACACGAATGCAGTCTTAGAATCACCAGTTTGTTATGTTGATTCGGTATCCTGTATGAAAAGATTTTGTATGGAGTGCAAGAACTGGTACATAGATTATGAAAAAAATAACCAATCAGAGATTGTAGACTTGCAACAGTAGATAAGGAAAAGTGGAGTTCTAGAAACGGCAGAGAGAAAGGTAAAGATTACAAAAAATGTACCAGTTAATGAAAAGCTCGGAACAAAACGTACATCCACAATATCAGATACCAATACAAAGCTTACTGACAGCGCATCGACGGGCTGACAGAAAGTGAAATAGCATTACTCTGAAGTCCAGTCTCACCATTTTGGTGATTTTCAATCATATCACTCTGAATACATCGGTGATGTATCAATTTCCAACAGAAGCAAAGACAGAACAGTTAACTTCATAGTGCACAGTGTCATCAGAAACTTGGACTTTCTGCAGTCTGAGCTCACCTTTATTCAATTCTGTCGGAATTAAAACAAAAACACCCTGCTGTAAAAACTGTTCACTTCTTCTCTAATGGACCTGCAACCCAGTATAAGCAAAAGATAAACTTTTACCCAATGGCAAACAGGTTTTTTGAAGAATACTGGTTTCGCAAAATATCCTGGAACTTCTTTGAATCTGGGCACTAAAAAGGAGCTGCTGATGGTATTGGAGAAACAATGAAACTCCAAGCTGATGACATAGTAGCTATAGGAAACGATATTGCAGATGTGTTCTAATTCTTTTTCACACTTCAAGATGGCAACAAAATTAAACTGTACATGGTGACAGACGAAGACATAGAACAGGTAGCAGCAATGATTCCAAGTAACATTGTGTCTCTGAAAAGAACAATGCAAGCCCACCGAATATTCACGGAAACTCGTGGAATCTTAAATGATAGGGTATTAATTTGTTTTTGTGAACAATTCTGTTCTTGCCAAGTCCTGAAACTCATCGGCCTCTGCCTGAAACCCAACAATAACAAGATACCGCGGACGAGTTCTTATCTAACAAAAAAGAATACGATATAATTATGATGTGGAGGATTTCACGCTCGTTGATATTAAGGACACACTTGGGATGCCCCGAAAAAGTTTTATGATACTGTGTATAGTCCAGATGATTCATCTGATGAAGATCTGTCTTAGGCCATGCCTAAAACGAAAGATCCAACTGACCAAACTGCTGTCTGCAGTACTTCTTACCAAACACTCCAGTCTGAAGACATTCATGCAATGAATATAAAAGACACTTATTGGTTGAAGTATGAAGCGAAAGAAATATCTAATTCACTCAAGCTGGAGTTCAGTTCAAAGAGCCAGTCAGTATTAAAAAAATAAGACTTTCTATCAGTAGCTTCAAAATTGAGATATTGTCTTGCTAGATTGTGCAAGTGTTAATGATAATTATTTTATGTTTCAGGTAATTTTAATTCGTTGTCAAGTTAGACTAGATTTTTTATGTACTTGAGAAGAATGAGTAGTCATTTAATTTACCAAAATATGAATCTCTCATTCTAAAGGTGATTTCACTAAAAGTGACAGTGTTGAAGACTGATACAGATTTATAACAAAATAAATGATTCTAGCAAAATAAACCTGTTTTATTCCAAAACTCAGCCTGGTATCCCTTAGAATAACAACTCTGTCCTCTGTCTTCCTTGTAGGAAAATTGTTTTGGTTGTTTATATATTTTATTATGACTAGTGCAATACTGGAAAATGTATACCTATTCATAGTAGTTGATGATATTGCCGTCTGTAATATTCGTATTCATTTGTGAATGGTAGTAAAAATGTATAAAAAAAAATACTTAATATTAGCAGAAAATGTGACAAGAGTGTTATAAGATCATGAATAAAACCTATTTTATAAAAAATAATTTTTTGAAAATGAGAATTCACAACAGTATCTGTTTTTCTTTACAAATATATCTATGACAACTATCTTTTGTAACACAAATACCACATTCACCAGGTATTTCCCCAAGTTCCATATTTTAGATGGATTTCTATTGATGCAAAGTAGTATTGATGCTGACAAACTCAATTCTCTAGACATAATTCTCACTGCAAGAAATCCAGATGACAGTTTCTTGTATAAGTTCTAAATGTGCATATCAAACAAGAGAACATCATCAATGTATACTCCTAAAAATTTAGTTGTTGATGTGTCATCCAAAGTGCACCTATAGGATCTATTTGCATCATACCACCACCTAAATCATATTCGATACTTTTATTGATATCATTACCAGTTATTTTTATGAATACTATTGTGGTGTCATCAGCAAATGAAATGAATTCAACTTCAATATTAATTAGAGATAGATCGTTCATATCAGAAACAATAATCAACCAAGAGGAACCCCACAAGATTTGGAAATGTCAGTTTTGACCGATCCAACAGATATGATTTAAACCATTTCTAAGCAAAATCTATGTTTAAAATCTGTTTTTCTGCTAACCAGGTATTGCACCCCTACGAACAGCAACTCTCGAATCGAAAACTTGTGCGAGCTAAGGACTAATGAGGTCTTACATGTTAACGTGTGATTTCTTGTACGGAAATCATATATTTCCAAATTTAAGATTACAAAATACAGATCACAAAGAGTTGGGTTACAGCAACATATTCTACGAATGCCAAAGAACAACTATTCTAGGAGTATCACAATCAAGAAAAGCAAAGAAGAGCGTGTTCAAGAAAGAATAGTTAAGTACCATCCATAGTGATATAGGGAAAAAATGGGAATGATAAATTGGTGAAAACGAGCTAGGGAGTGAAAAAACTAACCAAAAGTAAAGTGAGCTACAGCCTTTATATATAATCAAAACACATCAATATTTCATGAAAAATATGACATTTAGGTTGATCCTGAGGTTAACAACAGCATCCATTTTCATCAGGCTGAACATTTGAATAATTTTTGAAATAACATTTCATGTAATTGTTCAAACATGAATTTAACTCTGTAAAATGTATGATTCCAAATTCATTCATTGTTAAAACAAGAACTAATCTGAATTACTTTTATGAAAGTAATCAAAATGAGACATTTAAACTCATATTTATTCACAAAATGGTTAACTTAACAGCAGTTTTAGAATATCTACTTTTTGATTTCCCAAAACTTCCTCACAGTTTGACCAATTCCAATACAGTCGTGGTTGTAATATAACAGACCACCAAGCGTAGCTATAGAAATGATGTAAAGCAAACCAAGGGCAAGTTTTGGTATAGCAGCCCCAAATATGATGGGCCTGATATAATCTACAGCACAAGCTTCCAATCCCCTGGAACATTAAAATATTAACAAAAGCTTGCTACAGATTATCCTCTTCTTACCAGTGGAAATGTATTACAGTCAAAATGGCAAATAAGTCGTCCAAAATGATATTTGGTGTTAAAAATGTAGCGGGAACCACTCCCAAGAGAGCAATTGAAACTGCTTTTTCAACACCCCACAATTTGCTGTGATCTGCTGACATACTACGTTTAGCAAGAAGTTGGTCATTTCTGGCACAGCGTGCAGGAAGACATACATTCTGGCTGATTCTATTCAGTAGTTGTGAATAAGGTTTTCTAGTGCTTACTGTTACTGTATTCTTCAGAATATTGGCAAAACCTGTAAGAGAAAAACTTATGTAATACTATGACACCACAATCAAATCAGCTAACACTACCAGAGGTTTTAGATGCGTTTCTTATAATACATGATAAAGCCATTATTTGATGATGTATCTTAATTGGATATTAAATTTCCCAAGAAACAAATATAATATTAAATTTTGTACGCTATGATTTATTGACTGTCAAAGTAGTCAGTATGTCAGTGTCAGTGTTGCCAAGAGTAAAAAAATTTCGTATTTGTAGCTTGGATCGTTTAGAAGAAAGAAATTATATACATATGCCCTTTTTTTATATATACTTTGTCTAACCAACCAACATAGTGTTCCAAAACATTATCATGCATAGTGCACATGATCTCTCAGACAAGGCTGCTTGTACAGAGTCGCACTAAAGGAACGACCGAAATTTAATTTTTTCAATAATATGCAGCGGAGTATATGAAGTTTTTTTAGGTGGAGTGTAGGGACACAAATTAGCAATTTCAAACATTGAAATACCGTATATTTACACACCACAAGCATTAAAACGTTACTGACCATTCCGTAACTGTAAAAATGAAGTCCGCCATTCAATTGTGTTTGAATCTGATTGGCCAACGTAAGGAGGCTTGTTTATTTTATCCAATAGATGCAAATGTGCGTGGTGATCATGTGTTGATCACGCATCTATCATTGTGTATTACTGACATACTGACATTCGTTCTATTATTGACACATATCTAGTTCTCATTCACGTTTAGAAACGTTCCATGACATCGTTTTATCTTCATTTCAATATTAATGTTTTACATCGGATAAGAATTTTATTCGAAGCAAATATATTTTTCCTATATTGTCTGTTAAAGAACTTGATATGAGCGTTAGCTGTCATTTATAGATGCTGGATGGTTGTAGTTTGAATAGTCCATTATTGTCAAGTTTCAATTAGTTATGTGATGAAATCGGCCGATACTAGTAAAAAATGTTTGCTTCACTTGCTGTCGAATATATTGTGATCTGTAGAATATAATGTAAAAATTCTCAGTATTTATTCAATCTAACGGTCAATGGCACTAAAATTGAACTTGATATTTGTTTTCAATATGATAGACAACCGTATAATGCGATATGGTTCTTCGAGACCGGATTTAACTTAGATATTTCAGGTAAAACAACATTAATTGGTCCTTCTACGCCTTTACCGAATCAACCTATTGAGACATGTCAAAAAATCGAAGAAGCGGAGAGATTAGCGAAAAAACGGGAAAATGAAGCCATTCCTATCCGTAGTGAAAGGGAACAAGACAACATTTCTTCTCGTGGCTTACATTTGGAGCAGCGAGTAATGACATTGATGACAAAAACTCCACTTGTAAGTACTCACATGCAGACAGCAAGAAGAAAGTGTCACGACAGAGTTCCATTAAGTCCAAAACTAATAGCGCCCGTTCAGAAAAATTCAAAAAAGAATTGATGATTCAGGCAGAAATCAAGAAGAAAGAATTGGAGCAGAAATTATTGAAGAAAGAACCAGAGATTCTCGACTTACAATTAGCCTTCAAGTTGTCACAAATAGAATATGAATCTTCGGATGCAGCAGTGGAAGATGAGTCTCCATCATGTGGATCAGGGTCAGTGATTAACAATGGTTCGAATGTTCAAAAATGATTAAACGAGTTAACTTGGAATGGTAATAATGACACAAAAAATTGCACGCCTTGCTGATCTCAGGTATGTGAACCATTTTCTACATTGTCACAAGCAGAAATATATCCTACTCCTAAAAATGAAAACAACTGTCAAAATGATGTTAGGAAAAATTTCAATTCACATGAAATGTCTAGTCAATCAATTTATAATAATGACATAAAGAAAATGTTGACTAGACAGAGTGTTCCGAAACTTGCCAATTTTTAATGGGGATCCCACAGAGTGGCCCAATGTCATTCACCAGTTTGAAAATTCTACTACTTTGTGTGGTTATTCAAAAGAGGAGAATCAAAGCAGGTTACAGAAATGTCTTAAAGGTCCTGCCAAAAAATAACACAAACATTATTAATACTTTCGTAAAATGTTGATAAAGTAATAGAATTATTGAAAAATAAATTTGGTCGATCTGAACATATTTGAACTTTATTACTCGATCGTTTGAGAAAATCTCCAATAATTAGATATTTTGATAGCATTTTCAGACGAAGTTGAAAATTTTGTATATACTGTCCAGTCATTGAAGGAGAATGAACACTTATGTAATCCTTTGCTATTATAAGAACTTCTGAATAAATTACCGACTTCTTACAAATTGAAATGGGTAAAATATATTACTGAGAAGACAGTAAAAAATAAACTTTAAGAATTTTTTTCATGGTTAGGATCTGAAGCTAATGCAGCTTGTCAAATTCAAACTCCACAAATTTCAGAATTCAAGGCTAATAAATAAAATTACAGAAATAAAGATATCACTTTAGCCACAACATTTCTTAGCAAAAAATGCATTTGCTGTGAAGATCAATTTCACGGTTTATTTTCATGTCATGTTTTCAAGTCGTTTTCTGTTGATGAAAGATTGTCATTTGCGACAAAGAATAGGATTTGGTTTTCTTGATTGACTCCTTTTCATGATTTGAAAAATTGTAGAAGAAAAAAGATATGTTCAGTAGATGGATGTAAGAGAGTATATCATGAACTTTTACATAAAAATTAAAAAAATAGAAAAACAAATTCTACTTCGCAAGTCACTGATATTGAAACCAATTGTCATATTTCATCAAATAGACGAGTGTTACTGAAAATTTTACTAGCCTCTATTTCGAATGGCAAAAAAGAAACTGCTATATATGCTCTTTTGGATGATGCTAGTACCATAACTTTAATTGATAAAGATCTCGCTGATGATTTGGAACTTGATAGTTCTCAAAAGTCTTTATGTATCCAATGGACAAATAATCAGACATAAGAGCAGAATGACTCGAGAATTGTTACTTTCAAAATATCGTCAAAAACGTGTAATTCTAATTCGAATTTTTATTTGAGGCATGTTCGAATAATCAAAAATCTTTCATTGCCAAAACAAACTGTCGATATTGATCAGATCTCTTTGAAATATCCTTATATTGACAACAAAAAACAATCTATGATCGATGTACGTCCTAAAATTTTGATTGGTCAAGACAATTGGAAATTGTTGGTAAGCAAGAAAATAATTTCGGGGCCTTGGCATGGACCCGCTCTCACAAAAACATTGTTAGGTTGGGTAGTTCACGGAAATTTACATTATGGTAACGATGATATGAAGAAATTTGTTTGTTTTGTGGATTTGAAAGAAAAAGATGAATTAGACATTATCCATGACCTGATTAAAGAACAATGGAAAATGGAATCATTTCCTACTTCAAGACAATCTTTATCCAGAGAAAACATTAGAGCTCAAGAGATCCTGGATTCTACAATGCGGAGAATAGGTGACACGTTTGAAACAGGACTATTTTGGAAAAAGAGTAATCATCATTTACCGGAAAGTAAAAAAAATGCCATAAGAAGACTCGTTTGTACGGAAAGAAGAATGCACAAAGATGAAGAATTTGGTCGAATGTATTGCAAAAAGTTTGAAGACATGATTAGGATAAATTATATATCGAAAATTTTTAATGCGGAAGATAATTTCAACGACGGAAATTACGAATCGTATTTGATGCCTCTTCGAAAAGTAATGGTGATTCCCTAAACGACTTTCTGCTGACAGGACCAGATTTGTACGATTCACTTTAGACAATTCTTCTGAATTTTAGAATCAAAAGATATGCTTTTTCAGCAGACATCAAAGAAATGTTTTTGAGAGTGAATGTCTGGAAAGAAGACAGATCAGCACAGATATATTTATACAGAGGAATGCGAAGAGATGGTGATCCAGATATTGTTACAAAATATCTAACCCCGCTGCTGACCCAATTCGACGAAGGGGCCTCTACCTGAGCCTGACGTCACACGCACGTTGCCTCCCTAGGCGATTAATTGGAAAAGTATCGAAGAGAATTCCAACGATGTATCTAGAATTTCTAGATACATCGATCTTACTATATAACCGGCGAGTTCCTTCGGCAGAGTTCATTATTAGTAAGAGAGTACTCAGTAGTTGTGTATTAAGTGAATAAAAGTTGTCTAAGTATTTTTAGTGTTGTTTAAAAACGAACCCCAAGTAAATATCGTAACAATATATATTAAACAAATGTGGTATTTTTTGGTTCATCGTGTAGCCCGTGTTCAGCCCAGGAGGCCCAGAACAGAAATGCCAACTGATATCTGTCAAATCAACAGCACTCTGTACAATTCCATCCAATTCCTGTCCCAATCTGAATGTTTTGAATTCTTCGACGGGTAAATTTGGATAGTGATTACATGCGACGGAAGTCAACTATGGCATTCCATCTCACTTTGAGCCAAAGCGTGCTACTTACTAGGTAGCACTGCCTTTGTATATAACCTTTTCAGTTACTACTGAAGCCTTTGCATGCTGCAGATGATCTGCAGACCACTGGTGAGGTGAAATCTTTCTAGAAGGGTTTTCATCTCTACTTTGTAGAGAGCTTCGACAACCTGAGCTGAATGAGGTTCAAAGAACCCATGTGAGTTCCAAAAACTTTTCTGTTTCAGGAATGAATGAGCTGAATACTAATTCATGGAATAACCTTCAAAGTATCAACCGTGTCTAAATTTGAATAGCGAATACACAAGATGAAATCTATCTACGGCGTTCCATCTGACTCTGACTCGAAGCGCGCTACCTACTAATTAGCACCGCCTCCGTAAGAAACACTTTCACTTATTACTAAAGCCTTTGCATGCTGGAGATAATCTGCCGACTTCTGGTGAGGTGAAATAGTTCTAGGAGGATTTTCATCTCTACTCTGTAGAGACCTTCGACAGCCTGAGCTGAACGACGTCCAAAGAGCCCTTGTAGGTTCGAAAATCTTTGCTGTTTCAGGAATGAATGAGCTGGATACTTCCTGGTGGAGAAACCTTCTAAGTATCCACCGTGATCTGGTCAGAGTTTTTATGACTGACCGATTTTTATACTTAGTCCTGTATGGTATTCATTAGGATATTGTTGGAAGTTCTTCTGTAAGTCTAGTTTCATGGAAGACCTGGAGGAAGCCTAAGCCATACTCTCAATCAGGTTGTTTGTTCATAGGCTCACTATTCGAACTACCCTTTCTGATTTTTGGACGTGCTTGAGCTTGGTTGTGGTGGGTGAAGCTCTCCCATCAGACTGATTCTGATTTCTGTTGAAGGAATGCTTCTTCGCTGCTCAAAGCTTCGTTCAAAAGAAATAGTTGTTATTAGTTGACAAATATTCCACTCAGTTGAAGGTTTCTTATGTGCAGTCGAACCACAATGATGTTAGTCGAGTCCCAGGTACAATGTATGGATCGGATCTTTCCTGTACTGATGAAGGGTAATATCCAGAAATCGGACTGTTGGTGATCTACTTGATTGATTTCAGCCTGATCTCGCAGCTTTATGATCGAAAACAATCTGTAGCAGTAACCTCTGTGAGGTGATTTGTGTTCATCATGATCTTAAACATATACAGTGTGGTACCTTTAACTGGAATAAATTCAGTTGAATTGTAGCAGAATGTTTCTTGCAAAATTCCTGAGACAGGTCGATTTTGTTTTCAAGAGAGATACATTTCTACATTCTAATGAACCAAATTACAT
>WOGN01009851.1:0-10650 GCA_015342105.1 Leptinotarsa texana | reverse complement strand
CTGCCTGTCTGACCTGTATAAGCTGCTGGGCAGTCCCCACATTCTAGTCTGTATATGCCCGATTTTTTCCATTTATCCCTTTTGGGTTTTGCGTTGACCTTTATGACTTTAGCCTTCCCTGTTCTCCAATGCACGAGCTGTCACTGATCCAGAGCTGTCAGGAGTATTGGTTCTGCAATTTTTTCGCTCACGAAGAGTATTCAACAAGAACCCCAAGAATTCGGAGCAATCGTCTTGTTGTGGCATTTTAAATTTTTTCAAATGTCAATTTAGACAGGTACTGTACAACAGCTAGTGACAAGTGTTTACACTATTTTCGGTGTAAATCGAAGCACGAACCATCGCCAAAGTCCAATTTCATGTCAGTCGGTCTTTAAAAAAAATCCCATATGTTGCCGACTTCACTGGTGACACTGAATAAATATGCGGGACATCCTGTACCCAAAAATATTTCATAACGTGCCATGCGTGTTTACGTCGTCAACAAACAACAAAGACCGCCAAATATGCAACCCAACAGACTCGGACTCGAACAAGTCTATTTTAAAATTGAACTTCCCGTTGCTCGGCTACAGCTTTTTCTGGCCAATTTAGCAATTGAAGGCACTTTTCATTAGCTCAGTGTCACGGAAAGGGCAGATAGACGAAGATGGCCTGCCAAACGCAAGGCATCCAGCAGTTGCTGGTCGCCGAGAAAAGGGCCGCGGAAAAAGTGGCGGAAGCCCGAAAACGTAAGTGGCACATTTTTTTTTGTCTTTGTGATAATTATAGAGCTTGAGTTGTATTTCTGGAACGGCCCGACCAGGTTTTTTAATATCTGTGGAATATTTTCCTTCTGCCAAAAAAGCGGGTCTAATCGGTTTTGCCGTTGATTTCAATTTTTGTTTCGTTGCAACCTTAAAAAAATGTTAGTGTTTCATTTTCAACCATTATTAGTTGGCGGGAAAGTTGGGAATCACATAAAAGTATTAGTATTTATTATTTTTGTGGGCGGCTAATTAATTTTCCAGTAAATTTTTATGTATCTTCCATAATCTGAAAAAAATATAAAGTTATTAATAGAAACTGAAATAAAAATTAAAGATTAATAAAATCGTTCATAACAATAATAGTATGTCTTGTGTTTATCTGATCTTGGTGATATTTTATGGCCCCTGTAATGATTGTCGGGCACTCGAATATTTATTAAAAAATATGTAATTAAAGTATACATTTGAAATTTTAATGTGACTTCAATAGTAAACTCAAAAATCTTAGTTATTGCAATACATTACTAAAGTTCTCAAATAATAAATATTTCAATGTTCAATTGACACATTGATTGCCTGACCCACTGACAGACCCAGTGACTGTCTGATTGACGTACTGACTGACTCACTGACCGACTCAGTAACCGTCTGATTGATTTACTGGCCGATTGACTCACCAACTGATTGACCGACTCACTGACCTGACTGATTGACTCACTATATGACTGACACACCGACCTGCTCACTGACTGATTGACTGACTCACGGACCGACCCAGACTCACTCACCGTCCAACTGAATGACTGATATGACTTACCGACTGACTCACTGGCTCGCCAACTGACTGACTGACTAATCGACCAAATAACTACTGGCTGACTCACCGACGGACTAGCTGAATGCTTTATTGACTGACCTTCTGAGTGACCGTGTCACTAACTGAGTCACTAGGTGAATGACTAGCATGACTCACTTACTGACCGAGCGAGTAACTGACGGACTCACCGACTGACTCGCTCAGTGACTGATTAGCTAACTCACTATCTGACTGACTCACTGTCCGATTCACCGACTGGCTGATTGACTGAACTGACTCACTCACCGATTTGCTGAATGACCCGACACATCGGCTAATTGATTTACTCAATGACCGACTGGCTCACTTACTGACTGATTAACCCACTGACCAAGTCACTGACTTACAGGTTGACAGAATGACTCAACGACTCATTCATGGACTAGTTGAATGACCGACGTGACTCAGTAACCGCCTGATTGACTCACTGACCGACTGGCGAGCTGACAGGCTGACTCACTGATTGATTGGCTGGTTTACTAACTTACTAACTCAGTCACCTACTTACTCATTGACTAACTCTGTGACTGCTTGATTTACTGACTGACACACTATGAATATTCTCTTAGATATTGACTAGAAAAATCACTATTTGAACAGAGAAAAAATATAAAAAGAGTTACACCAAAATTCTGTTATTTTCTGCCGAAACCTCGTATGTTAGAAGTACCGTATAGGCATTTTAAGAGTTTTTCAGCAATGCTTACATATCTCCGTTAAAAAAAAACGATTTCAGCTCAGTTTTTTTTAACATGACGGTAAGAATTTTTGTACGTGTGATTCTTTTCCAACTCAATGTTATACGATTCTATTTGCTGTATAATTATGAAACATCATTTCGGTTAGTTTTTTAATAAAATTTATACGATATTTTAATCCATCAAATCTAGAAATATGCTGCGAAAACATAAAATTTTGTTCATGCCAGTTTATTTTCGTATCGTAAAACGCTGTTTTTATTACGCGCATATTATGATCCCATAAATGATGGAATTGGTATTTGAGTGGTCTAGAATTGGATTATCTGCTGTAACATTCTTTTTCACGGTCGTACTTGCGGAAAGGCTTCATAAACGATGCTCGGGTCATAACAAATTGTCCACTTGAGTTAAGTGTTCATGAATATGAGCTGGCAGTTGCAATATATGCATGAGGAATAGTCTGTAGTTTGAAAGGTTATGGTATATTAAACGTCGTGTCGGTTTATATAAAATTTGATTTATTATTCGAGGGCGATATAACTATTATAGTAGTCGTACAATTGTTCTTACGATTTGTCTTTAGCCTCAAAATAAGACTCAGTTTCAACGGCTACCCCTTCATCGACGCTAAATTTCTTTTCAGCGAGCCCTCTCTTGAGGTCTCTGAACAGGAAAAAGTGGCTGGGGGCCAGATCCGGAGAATAAGGTGGATGTGGAATCAATTCGAAACCCAATTCATGCAATTTTTCCAACGTCTCCATTGCTTTATGACAAAGTGATGGCGATGACTTTTTCCACCTCAAGGCAACTAGTTGAGTTTCCTGTCGGTCTCATAGATGGCGTCTCTGTAAGGGGAGAAGTCCTCACCTTCATAATGAAGCGTTATATAGTATCAGTCAATTCCGTTATATTAAAATAAATGAAGTTGAACAAATATTTTTGGGGTACCAATGCCGCAACAAATTAAGTTCCAAAAACTCTCATGAAGGCATAAATTATGTCAAATGTCCACCGCCATCCTTCATTTTCAATACAGCTCCCGTCATCAATTATGATTGTTTATTTTTATTAACAGGCAAAGCAAAGAGGATAAAGCAGGCTAGAGAGGAAGCAGCAGCAGATATCGAACTGTACAGAAAAGAAAGAGATCGCCAGTTTAAAGAATACGAAGCCAAGTACATGGGCTCCAGGGAAGATGTGGCTGCTAAAATTGACAGAGACACGGAAGAAATCATGAAGGAAATGGATTTGAATGTTCAAAAAAATAAAGACCCGGTAAAGAAAAGTATTCAATACAAATTAAAATACTAGGTTCAATATTCAATAAGATATTCCACCTACCTTTATTTATATAATAATAGATGTACCTCAGAGGTAAAGAACATCATGTCACAGGCTCTCTGCCTCTCAGAAGTGGAACTTGAAATCAAATAAGGATGAAACCCAAAGAAATTATCATGTAAAACTAGTAGCCTGGACATGTTCAATGTCATTATTATAACTATGGTAACCTTGGACTTGTCACAAATGTAATTTTGCAAAACAAATCTGTCTATCTATCTATGATGAAACGGCGGTGACCTGTAAGTAAGCCTGTTAGATACCACATCCTGAAAGTATCAAGGACAGGGTTATATAAGACCAGCAGTCTATAACACTCCTCATAAGCAAGCAACAGTTCTTTGCTCACTTAGCACCTCTCTCCAGGAAGATAAGAAAAGGCAGAAAGGACTAGAAGGATCTTCATTCTCGCTGATGGCATCAGATATAGCAAGACAATCCTAACTCTTTAAACCAGAGAGCTAAGCCTGAACCATTTGCTTTAAAGCTTTCAGCCACTAGCCAATTTCTCCGTGTGTGATCTGTCATCGCATATATCTAATGGAATTGTTTGGGGCTCAAGACTCAAGATTTACTATAAACCCTTAGACATGTCTTTAGGGATAGTCTGGCTTTGTCCAGGTGAGTAGGTAATCAAGAATACTGCCTAAATACTGGTGAAGTAGACTACCTGGTGATGTAGACTATCACAGTTATGGTAGGGTTTACTGTGAAGAATGTCCAGTATCACCTATATACACTTGCAGATCTTCTCTACTCTCAAGGACATCAACCAGACTATCCATCAGGAGCGACCATCGAAGGGATGCCCTATCTTGAGGACAGCTCTTAGTGAACTTGAACCTAATGGCCAGATATTGAAGACACATAGTTGTTGTTCTTTTAGAGCACATGCTCCTTCGATATTGAGAAATATGGCCACCGCAACCTCCTCATTGATGAGGAATCAGGTGATTTTCTTTACAAGCTTAAGCATTGATAAATCTGTCGATTCGCCAGTTTGATGAGCATACTGGTGGTTATTAAGGGGAGATGATGCTTTTCCCCAATACCCTAGGAACGATTTAGGGCTAACTGGTCATACCAATTTGGGTTGTGGGTCTTTACAGCTCACTTTGTGGTATATAACCACAACGAACTTTGTGGAACATAATGCCCTGCTAATAGGAAAACGTTTTTCCAGTCTGTTCTGAAGCAGAGTTGGAAATAACCATCGCCACCAGATATGAAGGGCTGAAATGATTAAATCTCCCATTCCAGCACCCTTGTTATCAAGAGTTAAACTTCCAGAGAATAGTTTCCTTTCTAGAGATGTGGACTTGTTTCTTTGATTCGCTTTCAGGTGTCGGCTCTCCTCTTAAAATTGTGTCAGTTCAATCAAACTATTAACCTCGATTGTTTAGTGTGTAGTTCCGGTGGAATTATTTACAGATTTAAGAAAACCATGAGCGTCACACATGGTGGATTGATGAGTTCATCAGAGAATGCAATAACTTGGCTTTTGTGCAAAGAGTAGTTGCGATGTCAGACAGAAAAGTAGTGGCATCTGACACAACAAACTGAAAGATGGTTGCCTTATTACAAAGAGCTAAACAAGTTTGTACTACAGTGAGATGTCACTTAGCTTATCTCAATGGGGAATGTCCCTCAATTTGAGTAATTTCAGCAAATGCAAGTTTGAACAAAATAAAGTTGAGTTTAATTCATGAGATTTTCAAATTCACTTCGAAAAGTATTCAAATTGATGTTTCAACTGTTGGGTTATAATTCTTAAAAGGATTTGTTTCTAATTCACATATTGGCGACAGCGGCTATATCAAGTTGAAATAATTTATACGTACCTAGATATTCTACTTAAAAAAAGGAAAATTATCTTTATAAATCAACAATTAAGCCAAAATATTAATTATAGTTCAATACCACCTCCACAAGCCACATAAAAACAGTTGTTTTGTTATTTATTTATGTAGACGAAGATAGGTTAGGTGCTTAAAATGTCATATGTCACAGAATGTCTCGGAACTCAGAACATTAGTAAACAGAACAGCACGCCTCTGAAATATGTCATCTCTGTTTGTCTCATTCAGGTAACAAATTCATTGTCCTTTATTAGCTGTAACCGATGTTGCTAGATGGTGAAATAGAAACGAATCCCTTTAAATGTTGAATGCACTATTTCATTCCTCTTTTTTAAATATTTAAATAATTTTTTAAAGAAAAAGGTTGAAATAATAACTTTAAAATGCGTTGTTTTAGAGCTCTTTTATGAAAACTACTTGATTTTTGTCAGGAGGAACATTCCGCATTCTGACCATCGTAAAAATAATATACTTATCGAAGCACCAAAATATGGAATATAAACATACAGATTATCAACTCTCCCATTTCAACAAACCCATTAAATGCTTAAAAAACACAATATTTACTGGGAAAATGAAGTCTTCAAATAGCCGAAAAAATTTATTTTTTAGATAACTAAAATTTTCGGGAGGCAAAACAATTTTTTCGAGCAATCAAATTAAAATTTTTCGGGTAACTAAAAAAAATTCAATTTTTATCGCAAAAAAGTTTTTCAGGTTACCAAAAAAATTCAATTTTCAGGTAAACAAAAATTCCAAGTGGCTGAATAGGAACTTTCCTGGTAAATAATATTTTTCGGAAAACCAAAAAAGGAATTTTTCAAATAACTGGAGAATACTTTTTTTTATATCTAATACTAAGTATCATTATTAAAATTAGAGAATTGAATTTTCCGAATAACGAAGTTTTTTCGGGTAACACATTTCAGGCAACCAATAATTAACTTTTCAGTCAACCGGAAAAACCCGGATTTTTCAGGTAACCGAAAGGAATTTTTCAGACAATCGAAAGAATATGGATTTTTCAAAACAAACTGGAAAATTTAATTTCTCAGGTACCGACATTTTTTCGGGCAACAAAAAAGAAATTTTAAGGTCACCGAAAAATTTACAGGTATCCGAAAACATAACAAAAAAACAACTTTTCAGGTAACAATAACAAGTTTTCGGTTAACCGAAAATGAACTTTTCGAGTAACCAAAAAAAACGGGTAACTATTACAGAAAGCTCCCTTCAATAGCTTTTGCAACAGCTTTCAGAACATAAAAGACGTTATAATTTGAATACCAATTTTGTGGAGTTTTTATCTACTTGAGAATTTTTTCGTTGATTGGAAAATATCATTTGACTTTGTATAATTCAAGTCATACATCAAAATAACTTGATTGACCCGTGTAAAAACATCCACGGTTGTACAGGGATATAAAGGGTGGAACAAATAATAATATAAAATATTACTATCTTGCCTCAACCCTCGTTATAACATGTTCTTTACTGTTTCAGCTGATTATGGATCTGATCGACCTCGTCATAGACATAGAACCAAAGGTACACCGAAATTACTTCATCATGAGGTCCTTCAATAAAATATAAAATGAATTTGGTAACAGATTCGTGTTGAGGTTAGAAATTATTGTTATGGTTATGCATTTCTCTATGTTTTGTTGATTGTTGAAGAATATATAATGAAATAAATATTTAAAATCTTCAACGGCTTTCCATCAGCACACACGTTTCATTATTTCCTGATGATGGTAACCTGGTTTTCGAAACGTGTTTTTGTTCAGGTGTGGAAAAGGTGTTTTCATTAGATTAATTTCACGCCAGAGATCCCAATCATATCTACCAAGCAAGAAAAGTACTAATCATATCAATATATTTTTATTAAAACTTAGCCTAAATAACGTTCAACCATGCCGTAACTACATAAAAATTTTCTTCATCAGTAAATACATATGCTGGTCCACTTCGAAGCTGTGCAGATTATTGGCATCGCCTTGTAGCCTCATGAGGAGACCCCCGAAAGACACATAGGCAGCTCTGAAACAAAAAATAATAAAATTAGATGTATGTTCATAGCGGAGAAATATGACTGCTGAGAATGAAGATTGGTTCTATTTTAGCACCTAGACAATTACTATTTATCACTGAAATTTGTCCAGATTCTGGAAATAAGACAAAAAATTATACACACATAATGAATTGTGGCATGATGACATTTCAGAGGAATACTACAGAATTATGCAAGGTGAAAAATATACAAATTGAAGAAAAAATTAAGAAATATTAAAAATGCAATTCACTATTCTTTGAATTTGTACAGCTAACATCAATTAGATGGGCAGAAGAGTTCGTAGACTAACATACAGATGGCGATACTAATAGTGAACTTTAACCTTCAAAAGACACTTGTGCAAATTACATCAAGAGAATGTTCGCTAGAAAGAATTTCGGTGCCGGAGAAGAGGTGATTGTCGAATCTGAGGCATACTTTAAGGCAAAAGGCAAATTTTACTATAACAATGCTATCAATGATCAAAGGCAACTATGTTGAAAATATATTAAAAACATTTTCTACCTATGTTAACCTACGAACTGTTGAGTGACAACTAGTTATTTCTCAGGTCTCTTGAAAGCCGAGAAAAACATTTTAAATGTTGTGACCGCACTCTTCACGCCTTCTAACAAGTAAAAGACCGGCGATTTTCAAAATTGCTAGTTCAATTCAAATATTAGGCAACCCGAAAGACAAAATTATCGAAACTGAGGAGTCCGAGATTTATGAAATAAAACGACTGCGATAAAAGCCATGTTGGTCAAACCGAACAAGTTATTGAAACTAGTTTCAAAGAACACGACTTTAGGAACATAACAGTGTGGTGTTATTCAATTGAACTACTGATGTAGAATATCTCAGACTTCAATCTGAAGTCTTTATTCTACGCCAGAGATTATAGTTCTAAGTTTCTGTCACACAAATACTGTTTGTACCATTTATGTAGTGGTAAGCATCTATCTACCGTTCTTCTTATACAAAACCAATTGCCAAACATGAAAATGAACTGGCAACATTGGCCTTGTAAGTACGGTCCGAGCTTCACAAACACAATAAAAAAAACCTTTACTGATAATACAACATTCATCAAGTGAGAAGTTCGCCAATTTCCAACAAATTTCGATGAAGCAACTTCAATTACAGGTTATATTTTCCACACTCAAATCAACGAAACACTTTCTCGGTGTATGTCGTGTAGTTTCAACGATATCCACGAAGGAAGTATGGATAGTGGTCGTGGTTCAAATATCACAACCAGCTAACCACACTGCCACCGTGTACACCGTTACTTGCAGCGCCATCTAGGATTACTCCGCAGGTCTCGTCTCTGGGCGTCTTGCCGGCCGTAGTCTACCCAACTCTAAATACAAGAAGCCGACTATAAGTACCGTCTTTTGATAGCACGCAAAATTTGTATAGTTGAAGTAACCGATATAGTGATCTTAAAGATGTCGGCGAAGTCAAAGGCCAAAAAACCAATACAAAGGAATTACTAACCGAGTTTTATGATTTGCTGAAGGGTAATTAAAATTAAATTTCCAGCCATGTTACGGTGACGAATATAATGTGGGGATGAGTATCGCCGTTGTGTCGTCAATGTTCAGTTCAGGAACAGATCGCGATTTGAGTGCTGAAATTCGATATTGGTGACGTTATAATTACTTAAAATTTTTGTTATTTGTTTAAAATGTGGCGTCCTTGGACAAGTACTAATAGTAATAACGAGTGTGATAATAACACAGACTTTTTCCTGTGTAGTGATTCCAACAGCGATGGTGAACAATGAGAAAAAGAGATACCAGTGAATAAGATTCGGATGCATTTGAATATTGAAACACAGAGAGTATGTTTCAATGTATATAAGAATCTACACATCAAGTTTCGTTTCGACGGAAAAAAAAACTATTACAAGCAACATCAGATTTGACCGAAATTCCTTTCTCAACTGTACGTAAAATGGTCAAAAACAAACCTTATGAACACAAGACGCGATTTGATTTGGGATTCATCTAATAAAATCATCAAAAAAACAATATACGACTGTTACAAAGGCAATGAGATTCCTACAATTGAAATCATAAGGAAGAAATTGAATACTTCCGGCCATAACCTGTGAGTTAGAGAGCTAACTCCCTAACTCACACAACAGACCTACAAAGGGCGCAGTGTAGTGGCTGTTCAGCACAGATGCCCCATATTAATCTAGTCTAGCTCCCTAACTATTTTATTAAAGAGGAACTGCTGGAAGGTAGGGGGCACTATATCTTTTACTTGAACTATACCGTTTAGAACCTTCGGTTGCATTCTATTACTTGTGTTAATGTGACAACTGTATTAGAACAGTGCTGTATTGAGGTAGTCATGATTTGCGCAGCATGCCAGTCTCCCACCGGCCATCTCATTCTGTACACTCTAGTTCAGTGGACAGGGAAGTATAGGTTCTTCCAACAGGCATTTGAAAATGACAGTGTTAATGAACGCACTGTACGACGTGAGTTTGCGAAATTTCGCTCAAATTTCAGAGTAGGAGATGAGCCCAAAAGTGATCGAGCTACAGTAAACCATAATCCACGCACGCATGGAAGAACTGGGCGTCAGTTCCCGTGCGGTTTTTGATGGTTTAAAACGCACTGGAAAGGTCAAAAAGCTCGAAAAGTATGTGCCACGCAATTTGAATGATCGACAGGAATTTTTACGTTTCAAAATCTGTTCTTTGGTTCTGCGCAATCCTTTTTTTTGGATTGGATTGTCATGTATGATAAAAAGTGGATCCTCTACAACAGGAGTCGTTCAGGATAGTGGTTGGACACCGATGAACTACCCAGGTACTTCCCAAAGGCGAAAACCCACCAAAAAAGCACCATGGTTACTGTATGGATTAGATTTTCGGTTTGTTCCGGTTCTAATATCTGAAACTGCTTGGAAGCTGCGCAAGACATGATGCGTACAAGCAAAAAATCTCAAAGTCCGAAATAGTCTCGGACACTTAGTCAAACTAGAGGAAACCACTGTGCCTCCTATCGTATATATTGTAACGAATTAAAGCACTGACTGTCTTAAATTAATTTATTTTCTACAATATTTACGT
>WOGN01009850.1:0-10650 GCA_015342105.1 Leptinotarsa texana | reverse complement strand
GAAAGATTAGGTTTAGGGCTAGGGATATTCATAAAATGGTTACTGAAAAGATTACAGATATTTTCCAAGTCATTTGTTCTTACACTTCCTGTTATGTATTGGACAGTCGATTTTGAAGATATCCCTTTTGCTTCATTTATCACTTTCCAAATTTCTTTCATCACATTGGGTGCATTCCGTATTCTTTCATTATTAAAGGTGAATTTTGCCTCTTTCAGTTTATATTTATATAAAACTTTCAAATATTATTTGAAAAATGCAGTTATTGTAGAATCAGAAGCAAATATGATTCATTTCATCAAATTGAGCTTAAAGATCAGTAAGAGAAAATACCGTCATGCATAGGCACTAAACAACAACAATTAGGTTGTTTCAAAAAGTGTTGTCCGTTTCAATGTCATGTGTTTTTGTAGCTCCATATCTCAATAAATATTTATTCTACTGAGTCGTAGTGTATAGAGATCGATAGAGAATTTTGTAATTTATATATTGATGCCGTTAATTTTTTCCAAATTTTAATTTTTTGCCTCTTTTCAGCTTATTTACTATTTATGTCGTTGAGTGATTTTTGGCCAATTTTTCTATACGCATTCAAATTGAACTAAAGCGCTGCCGAAACAGCCAGAAAAATTAACGGCATTTGGCAATGATAGTGTTGATGAACGCACCATGAAGATTTGGAGATCCTAGTGCTATATGGTAAGGGGGAAGAACTGAGCGTCAGCTCGCAAGATGTTATTGATGGTTTAAAACATATTGGAAGGGTCAATAACATCGAAAAGTTGGTGCCCCACGATTTGAACGATCAACAGAAATTGTCACGTTTCAAGATTTGTTTTTTGCTTTTGCGCAAACAAAACAATCCTTTTTTTTGATTGTCACGTGTGATGAAAAGTGGACCCCCTATGACAACAAGTCAAGGCAGTGGTTGACCCGATGAGCCACCCCAGGCAATTCTCAAATACTGCGGCAAAACCCGGAAACCAACTAAAATATTGACGCCAGCCATGAAAGCCTACATTCCTATATTAATCAACTTGTGTTACATTGGCAAACATGCACCTATTCAAATGACCACTTATTTTAATTAAATTGAAGAAGTATTCACTAAGATATCACAGTTCAAAGTAGACCCATAAAAACGGCCAAAACTTTTGAAACAGCCTAATACCAAGCCAGCCTTGTCAATGAATGATGTTGCTTTTGTTTTTTAGTGTGCAGCGCCATCTTTTCTGGAAGTTTATTTGGTGCAGTGGGAAAATTTTCACCCAAATACATTACCGCCGTCATAGGGGGTCAAGCTTTAGGTGGAGTATTTGCAGCTTTGGCTCAGATAGCTTCTCTTTCAATAGGAGCTTCTTCGACTCATTCGGCTTTGGTTTATTTCATTATAGGAAACTTGACGATAGCCATATCGATATTTCTGTACATTATGCTGGAAAAGTCTTTATTTTTCAAGTATTATATAGCTGATCATGCTGTGATAAACGAGTTGTTGACCAACTCGTTACCAATGAATTATTCTTATAGGACGATTTTGAAGAAGATGTGGTGCTACGGACTATCAATTTTTGTTACTTTTGCAGTCTCACTTGCAGTGTATCCTGGAGTAACAGTTCTGATTGATTCTGAAGGCAAAGGACATGGGAATAGGTGGAATGGTATGTAACACACTTGGGATTTTATTCTTTTTTTTTTTTGTAAAAACATTTACAATTAGAAAGCGGTTACCCTTTTTTGAGCATTATGAAATGACAAGCTGGTGTTCACACCTTCATTTATCTGGAATTCAAGTTTTTTGGGATCTTCCAGATTTTGTAACAGCAAAAAGTTCTTGTGTGTGTAATCCGTTTTACAAACTATGAATTTGGTTGGCCAAAGTTTCACCAAATCAACAACCATTTTTAAAGCATTTTTTTCCAAGAAATTTATGATGTGATTCTTAAATTGTAATAATTTTTTTATTTATTCACCGAAAGAAATAAATCAAACTCCAATAATTGTTTTACTCAAATATCTTCCATGTATAGTGGTTGGTATGTATTGATATTGTAAGTATTGATGTTGTTTTAAGGAAACAGTTCTAGCATCTTCAAAGGCCCAAAGTTCTTAGGTGAATTCAAGATATTGGTTTGAAAAATGAAAGGTTTTGTTTTTATATCAAAGTTGCAAACCAGTTTTTGAAAACTATAGCTAAAAGTCCTTATCTTCTGAAACTAGCGTATCAGAAACTTACCCTAATTTTTAAAACTAAAATAGTTACAACACATTACAATAGAAAAATTTAATGGACGATGTATTCAATTCCACATTTTGGGATCAATGGTTTTGGTGAGCTTAAAAACTTTAGTATATTATTACTTTAACATTATTCGAAAGTTGAGGGATATTCACTGTGAAATTAATTTTGCAAGAGAATTTCTTCCTCAATTTCAATTTTTAATATAATCATAAACATGTAATCAATCAATCTATCAGTATTTATTTCCATTTTTTGAAATGGCTTACATGTATTGGAATTGTTTATTGGCAGGTTAATTAATAAGTACATTGAAATCAAGTAAAAATAAAAAGGTTAAAATACATTTACATGAAATCACATTCTAGGAAAACATGTTTCCATTAAAAAGTTCTTTAACTCATGTTTAATGAAGACAATTCATTTATATCCTTCAGTTCTTCTGGAAAGATTGTTAAGTATTTAGAGACTAAAATGATCAAGACCACACAGGAACTTGCAAGTTCATAAGTAATTTGTTTCATTTAAAAAAATTATCTTTCAACCTTTATAGAGCACACAACTAAAATAATAATCTTTATTTCAACTAGGCATCCTAAAATACAAAAAAATTTTGAAATTGGATGGACAAAGTCACAGTCCAACTTTATGACAATATGTATGCTCGTAATTATTCAAGAATTCAATGAATAGAAAACAAATAACAGTATTAATTGCAAATACTAGATATATATGTTGAAAAGAGAAATGAAAATTTCTATGTTTTTTACCACTTTTAATTGTAACTAACGTTACTGCAGTTTCGTCCTATATGGACAATATCTAATCGTCTAATTTTTTCTTCAGATGTATATTTTGTACCAACAATAGCGTACTTACTGTTTAGCACTGGAGATTACTTGGGCAGAATTCTTGCCGGTAAAGTACTCAAGGTAATACATTCACTATTCCTAGAGAGACATGATTATTTTCGTTTTCATTTCAGCCCCGAAATATAACAGTATTGGTAATTTTGAGTTGTGCCAGGTTTATATTCATTCCTTTACTGATGTTGTGTAATGCGCAACCTCGACATTTGGCCGTTGTGTTTGACAGAGATTATCAGTATATCCTTATATTATTCCTGTTTGCTGTGAGTAATGGATACCTTGCTAATATAGCCACCATTATGGTACCAAAGTAAGTACATAAAAGTGAAGTGGCAAGTATTCATTATTATAATCAAGATAAATGAATATAGAATAAATGAAAATCAACTTGTTTATATATTTGTTGAACATCTTTCAGACTTCCTGTTGAAATAGTACACAGATTTTCAATTTCAGAAATTAGTTGAAAACATTTGATTGAGAAACTTCCTGTAATGCAAAATTCCAAACATGGTTTTTCTAAATGAATTTTAATGGTATTCAATGATCATAAATATAAAGTCATCATCAGAAAATGTCCAGACGCAGTCCAAAATTCAAAATCATTATTTCACAAGTTGAAAGCTAGAAATAAAATAAACAATAATGTATATGTATAACTCAGTTATAAGATTTTTAAATATAGTAGCAGAATATAGAGTCATACTAGCAGTTATAGCTCTCATGGAAAAGTTTACGATAGTAGAAGATGAGATTTTGATGTTTTCTTTCAGCTTAGAATCCCAAATTTGAGAATTAAATGATAAAAAGAATGATATCAGACATTTTGATTTTTTTTATTATTCTAATTGTATAAGCTCCTTTACTTGTTCTATTGCATATATTATTTATATGATCTATCCGCCTTAAATTTGAATCAATATTAACAGGTTGAGCGATAAGTCTATTTGGGGTCTGTAAACACATATGCATTATCTGCACAAGCAGATGTAACAAGTACATTTTTAGAGAACCCTATAAAAGTAGTCCAATGGCGTTAAATCAGGTGACATGGGTGGCCACACCATTGGTCCACAGTGCTCCATCAATCAACTCTCCAAGTTAATTTATTTAAATTGTAAAATTGAAATTTTCATACCACGACTCTTCTAACATAAGTTTGTTGAGAACTCACGACCAACCTAAAGAGCAAAACCATCTATATGAACAAAATTATTCTCCAAAAAAAACTAGAGGTTCTAATGTTACCCTTCAATATCAGCAGACTGTTTTCACTAATAATGACCATCATTTTTTATCAATATTTTTACAGGGCGGTGGACCAACATGAGAAAGAAATAGCATCATCGATCATGACGATTTTTATGGGATTTGGACTAACTCTCGGATCAACACTTAGTTTATTTATGGTTCGACTTCTATAAGATGTATATTACAAATTGGATCTCAGTGACACATTCCTGATTATTTAAATCTAGTCTATAAATATATAATTGCTGTTTTTAACTTATTGAATACATATCCCATTAAATGAAAAGAAAAAACTGTTTTAACATAAATACTTCTCAATTAGTGCAATCCTTGATGTACCATAGTGAAAATGTTTCAATAAATTATTTTTTTTATTTTAGTGACGATTCATTATTGCTTTGATATCTTTCTTTCATCCTTCATGAAAAGAAAGTCCACAGTTTGATTTCAATTCAAGAGCCACCTGCAGACAGCTGTTTCAGCCTGTTGGGCATCATCAATACTGGACAGTAAGAAATGTTATTATTCAGTTCAAAAATTAGAAAAACAAATTTGGTTTGTTAAATATCTTCTTTTTCTATGCTTACTTTTACACCAGCTTCAATTTCATATCTTCTATCGGGAAAATGTGAAGAAAAATGTAAAATGTGTAGCAACTTGTGGAAGATAATGATTAGAGAGGTCGCACCTTTTAATTCCTCCTAGCTCGGAGGAGTCGTGAAAAGATGTACTGAGGTGAAAAAATTACTGTTGATGTCTTGCAGATGCAGATATATACACGTTCCTGACAGTAAAACTGCAACCCATTTTCAGATCAAGTGTCTCAAATAACTGAAAATTTAAATGAAACTGTTTCTACAAAGCACAGGAAAATCAATTAGAATCAAGAATAGAAGTCTCAATATAACTTCAGTGGAATAGTTCCAGTTCTTTCGGAAATATTAGAATAGTAGCCTAGAAGGTCCAACAAATTACCAATATTAGTGGGGGAGGGGTCCGGAAATAACTCAGTTCACCACCTCAGTCATATTTATTGATCTAATAACTGTCAAAGCTTTCTTTAAATAAATAAAAATGAACACAAATATCTAAAGTGGACTATATATGACCAATGCAAAAACAAACGAACATACACATATATGTGAAGGGTATTGTTAAATAAGCTTGCAACACCTGTAAAAAAATTAAGTTATTTTGTTTATTTCAACTGCATATTATGTGAACCAATCGATTTCTTGTTATTAATTCTGTACCAAGAGTACCAAGAAAAAACTGTTATCAATTTATTCACAAAAATACTACAATACTCCATTCAAATGAAGATTTTTGACTAATATTAATGATTTTCTACAATATACAACACACTTCACGACTACCAACCATTTTTACAGTTTTTGGAGAATCGAACCTTCTTGTATTGAAACTTTTACTAATTTTGTTGTAGCATTTTTCTACAATAGTTGTCAATTCCGTTTACACAAACTTTGGTAACTTAATTTGAAAGAAAAATCACTTTATATGGTGAAGTCGTCAATTTAATAAATAAACTAAGAATAATCATAATGTGTAGGTTTTCATGGACAGTGCCTTAACAGATTTTCCGGGTTTATTAGCGGTGGTTTGCAGATTTGTATACCTGATGTTTCATCTGCTACTGCAGCAGACATCGAACGCGATACGGCAATGTTCAAAGTACGCACCGAATTTTGCGTATCGCAGCAAGGTTTATCACCTCGACCGTTGTCTTATCTGCCGCAGTAGCAGACGAAGCGTCAGGTATAAAAACCTGCAGACCACAGCTAATTAACGGATATTTTGTTAAACTAGCTCCAAATAGCAATAGTTGAGTTGCAATTTTACAGGTTCTAGTCTATTCAAAGAAATTTGTCCTGTTCTGCATGATTTTTTAAGTTTGCAAAATGGCCGCTGGCTGAATTTTTTAATATACCTTCATTTCATAGTAGATAACCCCAGAAAATTACCAACAAATAGCTTGTGTAGAATTGGTTCTTTCAATAAACCTTCAAATATAAAAATTAGATATATTTTGCATTACAACAAAATAAAGGAATGAAAAAGTCCACCTTAACTGCAGCAACTTCACTTCCCTAGGGTAGGGGGGCTTTATTTAGATTGGATTGTATAGTTGCCCATGTAGGACAGCAAATATGGAACTCACGTTTTTTGGGGGCTTCAGCACGTATTCTTCCTGCACGGTTCTTACCGAGGAATCGTCGTATCCCAGCCACCATCTGTAGCCGACGTGGAAGGTTACCAACTCCATTAACTTCAAAATTTCAACATTGAGTCCGTTCAGCAGAATACCTAGAAACTCTTCCGCATATTGCTGTCCGCCCTCAATTCGCATGCTATGCGACATTTTACAAATCCATATCAGACCTAATGGGGGGGTCTATGTTAAAGATAACTGCTTTGTCATTCTTGGAATTTTTATCCAGTCTCCTGTCTTTTGTTCTAAAGTTGAAAGATAAGTAATCAAACTGCCTCACAAAATGACACTTTCCAACTATAACCAGGATGAATTTTCCTCTCTCATTCCACGAGATGTTTTCGCTTAGACTGTTCAGCAATTTGTAGTGATTGAGAGCTTAAACCATAAAATGATAGAAAAATTTGTTTGTGAGTTAGCTTCTGGATTAAAAGGTGACTCACTTGGGCCACTTTCAAGAACAATTTTGTCTCAATATCTAATGAATAGGTTATATTATTGAAAACTTGGATACTCTGGATTTGAGTTCTTGTTTAATTGTAGAGGAGAACAATAGTAACGAGCCATCCTGTTACATAGAAGAATAGATAAAAATAATATTTTCCAATATTTTGGATTCAACATATCGGAAAAAACATCTGGTTCCTAATAATATGAACACCACATATATCTGTGGTGACTTCGAAACCATATATTGTTGTGAAATACAACTTCGAATTGATATCAAATTTTTTCAAAAATGGTAACTTATGTATGGTAACATGGTGAATGAAGGAGTAAAATTTTCCAATAAAAAAATTATATACATGAAAATTAAACTCATTTTATTCCACATTCCACTTTTTTAATCAATAACAAACTACTTGGACTTCATTCAGTTGGACTATTTTCCCTTTTCACAAAAGTGTGTGTTTGAATTTCTATCACTTTCCAAAATTGTATTTGGAAAATATTTTGCATATGCGATGGTTCAGTATAAAGGATTACTTTTTGCCAATAAAAAAACTTGGAAGTAGTTTATTTGTTGGGATCTTTCAGAGGATATCCTCTACTACAAAAAATTTTGCCAGCTGCAATTTATTTCACATTTTGTAAATTTTAAGCAGTATAAGAACTGTCACACAAATATTAACAAAACATCACAGTGAATACCTTTAATAAGTATACAACACCAAAAGTGTGGCAACATCAACAACTTTCAAGTGCTTATCATAGTTCTTCCTTTTCTTGTCAAGTGGTAACGAACGCTAAGTGTTTTAATGGTCTAATAGTCTGTCAATCTTTATGCAAGTGCCTACAAACTGGACAAAAATATGCTTCCTTAAAAATAAAATGTACATATTATCTTAGAACTACAAACATTACTATACAAATATTTCGAAGAAACCAGGAATGCGTACTGAAGTAGTCTCAAGGCAATGGATTCTAATCACATTCAAAATTTTAGACGATTATATAAAACAAGGTTCTTGGACATACTCACAAGTTTTGAAGCTTAGTAAAAAAATAAGAGCCTCTCTTGATGACTTGCAGAGAGCATGTGCCATCCCCTTTTTATACTCAAATATTGGAGTATAGCCCGAATACAAATTATGAGACCTGTGAAATAATGAAAAATTAATTATGTTTCATTTCAAGTCTAGTTACGAGGGATAAAACTTATATTTTGAGGGTTGGCAAAACCGAATGTTGTTAGGTGCCCCGACATTTATACTAGGAAGTTTTACATTTTCGACCATAACCTTCTTCAGATCGTTTTGTTATTTGAGTGTGATTTGTGCTGTTTAGTCTTTTTAAAATTGTACCTTGGTGAAAAAAAAATTAACTATTGATAGTTTTAGTACATTAATTAACATATTTCCAATTTAGGCTAATGTGAATCAAATCAATGATAGTAGCTGTCACATATCTCGCCTAACAACTCATCATTTAAGCAATCAAAAATTCATTCAATTGAATCATCTCAATAATCCCAATTTGGCTTCGAATGATTTCTTTTTTTGCTCCAAAACTTCAAGAATTACATGGACTAATACTCTTTTTAGATAAAATGCCCTGATACATTAAAATACCATGTTTTGTAGAAGTCTCAATGCTTTGAAGTGATTCAAACAAATGTAAAAGTGTATAAAATATAAAAAAAAAACTATTTTGAAAAACAAAAGTCAAATTACTGCTTTTTCATTATAAGGTTCAAAATATAGTGCCCTCGTATTGTAAACTTATCAACTAATACTCCAATATAAAAAAATATGTTATAAATAAAATGAAATACACTGATATAACTTACCAAAAGTCATTATCAGCCACCATAACCAACTGTTATCTTTTGAAGCTAATTCGGTTGAATGCTGTACAATGAAAGTCCATTTGGCCAAAGAAAGGCCAAATCCTGACAAGGCCCCGTATCTTGATGCAATTGTGTGACAAAAACACATCAATAAAAGGAATCCTATCCAATTGAAAATGAAAGCAACTGCAAAAATGAGCATTTTGACTAATTCATTCAGATAGTTTTGTAAAAAATTATTACAGGAAAAATACTGATGATTCCCATTCTTTATATAAAACAGGAAAGGAAACAAATAGATTCAGTCCTCATAAGTTATTCTCATAAAAGACTTTTTTTCATTAATCATATCACTATTTTATTTAAAACTAAAAAGGATCTGTTGAAATACGAATGAAATAGACACGCTTGATATTTTTCTCTTCCAATATATTTCATTTACAATCATTTCACGATTAAACACTTTTTACAGAAATTAGGAATACAAGATTTTAGAGAAACCGGTTTAAACTACTCTCTAAGAAACTACCATCTTATATCAATTAGATATAGGAATAAAATACTTTGTCTAATTTCCACTTACTTAATGTATTAATATTTATAAGACCAAGATTTTGGTTTTTACACCATTCTCAAGTGACTACTGACCTACATAGAAATATCGGAATATATATATATATATATCCGAGAGTAGGTAATAAGAAATATACCTACATTCATTAATACCAACTACATAAACTTCAAACTGTGATTGATTGCATTGTCATTTTTATGAATTCAAAAGTGGAGATTACACAAATCTGTTTGTTCGTTAAGGGTTTTATATTTTGAGTTTTTAATTGATTTATTGATTTCTATGGCTTCCAACAAATTCATTTTCTTTGCTTTACTGCATGTATGTAAGATTTTGAGGTTTTCCTTACTTATTTTGTGGTTTGTTTCTTGTAGACATTCGTACATAGAAGATTTTTTGTCTACACCGATGTGTTCATGGAGTCTTACTTCGAAATTTCTGCCGGTCTGGCCTGAGCAGAGCATTCACTACATTCTATTCTATATATGCCAGATTTCTTCATTCTGTCACTTCTAGGTTTTGCATTAAATATGATTTTGCCTAAATTATTATTACTTATGAAATATGTTATTATGTTGAATTTGGAAAAGGTATTTTGAATATTTACTGAAAGTTTACCAGAGTAATTAATGCTGCTATATTTGTATGTATTCTGTTCTTTGATGTATGGTACAGTTCTCCCATAATAGTATTATAGGTTTTACCTGAAATAATCTTTTCAATTAAGGACACAGGTACCTGCTTATTGACTGCTATTTGTTTGATGACTTTTAATTCATTCTGAAAATTCTCTTCAGGTAAAGGGATTGTGAATGCTCTGTGTATCATGGACCTAAAAGCTGCTAATTTATGTGAGGTTGGACTGAAAGAGTCCAAGGGGATTCTACAATCTGTGAATGTATTCTTTTCATGGATATCATATTGAAAATTAAATTGAAAATTTTTAAAATATTAAGGAAGTTCAAAAATTGGCTAATTTGTCTGTTAGAAACATCAAAGCCCACTAGTATGTCATCAACGTATCTGTACCAAAAAACGATATTGTTACGAAATATCTAACGTCGCCGCTGACCCAATTCCACGAAGGGAGCAGGTAGAACATCACGTCCCACACACGTGTAGGCGATTAACTGGAAATTTATAGCAAGCGAATTTTCGACGATTTTCTTGGAGTTTCGAGATAAATCGATGGGACTA